>JAMPIV010020095.1:0-57500 GCA_024509875.1 Oreohelix idahoensis
GTGTATGGAATGTGGATAAGGTGTAATGATGAGAGATGAGAGAGTGATTTTTATAGGGGTGAGATATACACTCTGATATTTTTTGATTAGAGGAGCGAGGGCGAAATCATTAAAGACAAATCACACCAAACCTGACGACTACGACATAATTTTTAAACCAACACTTCTTTCCTACCCCTAGGGCCGCTTTACTACAAGTATACAAAGAAGCCTTGAGAATAAGATCTCCCACCTAGCCTCAACATGTCTTATTACGTCACAGAAATAACAAAAACAAAACTCCGACAAAACACTCTTCCTTAAAAAACCTACAGAACCCAAAAAACACTCTACAAAACCGTATATTCTCAACTTTTTAACCAAAATCTATAGACAACACCCACCCAACCCCCATTCCATGCCGACCCACATAACACGGAGACCCCAGCAGTGTAAGCGTCCAGCCCATGAACATCAACCACCCACACCACATTTCATAAGAAACATAATCCACCTACACACTCACCAAAAGGATTGTCAGTCTTTCGGTTCTTTTCCCTTGACCAGGGAAAGCCTCTGACAGAATATCACACTCAATATACCTCCACAAAACATACGACATTGCAAAACTAGCGAACACTATCAACAATGGATTAATAAAATTCTGACATGAAGCCCGAGAGCAAATGTTAGTAAATCATTTCTTACTAACACCTTCATGGCTATCAAGATCGAAGCAAGGGATGCCCTCTCTCTTTTTACTGTATGTTTTTGTCACTAGAACCACTACTAAGAACATTAAAAAGGACAGCTCAAAATATTAAAGGCACTTTCTACAAGGGAAAGTGGAACAAGAAGTTGCTCGCTTATGGCAGACGACACCATCATTTTTACCCACCAAACAAAAAAAAGGCTATATAGAAATTATCCTAAACACATTCACAGTTCACTTTAGTCAAAGGTAGCGGAGCAAAAGTAAATGTTCAAAAATCAACAATAATGGGCCATAGGCAAATGGAAGCATAGGAAAACAGGGGATCCAGGCACTCAGATTTAAACACTCAGGCAGCATCCTCAAACACCCAGAACGACACACACTAGCTCATTATTACATGGGACTCAGACTTTCCAAACTGAGATTACTGAACAATGCAATCCCCCATCACTTCGGCCCTATGCCCTTAATTTTATAAGACATGCATACAAAAGCCATCCAAGGAACATGAACAATTAATTCACCAGAAAAAAAATGCAATATATAAACATTTTAGTTAAACTCCAAGCACCACCATCACACCTAAGAATTAAAAGAGGACAGAAATATGCTATAAAAAAAATACACCGAAACCTTCACTAAACTTGCGCAACCCAAAAATCACTGCTAAAGCAAGAGAGGTCCCCTTTAGACTAATATACAACATGACACCCACAACAAAACGAGAAGCGCACAGATCCAACAAAATAAATAAAGTCAGCTATGTAAGGAAAGCATCAAAGAAATAGAAGATCATTTGTTTTTTGAATGCAGTACAATCACACCTAAACTGAAACTACTGCAGAAAATCATCGATTTACAAACAACAACAAACTCAGATATCTACAAAGCAATCATGTTAAACATAATTTCGGAAGCAGAAAATAACACACACACATTGATCTTGATTATTTTATCAGAATTTCGGAATCAGATTTGGTGTTTTCGGAATCTTGCAATGTTTAATAATCGTATTTTCAACGCTGGTTTATTTCTGCACAATTTTCGTCAGATAGTTTTATCAGTAGCCCCTGAGATGGTACCTCTTCCTTAACGAGGCAGCCTTGATTCGTAAAACGCCTCTTCCTTTCCCCAACGGCCCCTCCCTCCATCTCACTACCATCTCATTCTCTGCCTATCCTAACATTTTGTAAGTCCGCTTTTGGCCTTTTGTCCCCCCTCCCTTCCCCAGTCCCCCTATTCCCTCAAGTACTTCAGCTCCACCTTATAAACTACTCATATATTCGTGGAAGGTCATGTTGACCACAGTTCTAGATGTCGTTAAAGTGTCAAGGTCTGACCTTGCCAACTGATCCCTAAGTGTGTTCGTTGGAAGTCTTTGATGCTGATATTGTACTGCTATTACCTTTAAATTCAGGGGGAAAGAAAGGAAAAAAAGAAGGTGTAGTGAAATGTGCTAGTAATTGTGTATGTAAGCGCGCCCGAGTTTGTATAAATGTATATTTATATTTAATGAAATGTTAAATTTTTCCTTTCTCCATTATGAAATGTGAATAAAGCTTGTTGTAAGCGGTCACACACCGGGCCCACTTTCTCACTCTCAGATGCAAACTATTGGGAAAAAAAAAGAATGAACAAGCTCGTTAATAACCAAAACTATGCACTAAGAAGTGTCTCTTTTCGGATCCCATTTATTCCCCTGTTGCGCTATGCACTGGATGAACCAAGACTCGTTCTTTTGTCCCAAGGGACAGCCTTTCAGATTACTTTTGAGGGTCCAGCGGGAATTTATTTTAGCCAAGCTGGACCTGAGGTCTTGACATCATAAATCAGCGAAATCGGACACCTGCCTTTAGCTGAAGTCAATTTAAGTGCCCTTTGTTTTGATTATTTTCCAACAAGACGGAAATCTTTCGCGACCGACTCTACATCTAGGAGGTCGTTGACACCACTGCAATTTTACGACCCACGGTTTTTTTATGGGACTGTGAAGGTCCGAGATCCGTTGTTGTCAACTTCATTTTAAAACCGAGATGACTACCAAGATATAAACACCATCACTCGAAATCGTAAATATCAGCAGTAGAAAAACTGTTTGTGGATGTGTGTGTTTGTGTGTGTAATGGACTTTTTTCCTACTGCGAACAATTTTACAAACTGGAAGAAAAAAAAACAAACGCCCTTAACCATTAGTTGAAGGCAAATTTAATCTTGCTCTGTTGATCAAGAGAAATTAAACAAGTATAACATATGTTGGCAAGTACGAATGTTTATGTGAAAAGAATTGTTTTGTGTAGTCGGGGATGCCTTTTTTTCGCCTTTGTTGTTTTTTGTTCACCCCCCTCCCCCCCCCCCCCCCCAGTTATCACTAAAAGAATAAGAGTACGCTCTATATTTCCAATAAGTGGGTGTATGGTTTTTTTTCCTTTCTTTCTTTTTCTCTTCCTTCTATTTTTAATCAACACTATCATTACCTAAAAATGTAAAATGTGTAACCTTGGAGTACTAGAAAGAGTGTGTAAATGAGTGTGTGCAAGGTGTGAAAGTAAATTTTTACAGCTGCACAGTGTATTTCCATTGTTATGCTTATGTTCAAACTATTATTGTCAATGTTTCCATGCATATGTCTTTGTTAACTTCAACGGAATGGGAGTAAAGAGTTAAAAAAAAAATTAGTGGAACAGAAAATTAAAAAATAAAAATTAAATGGAAGTTCATTTGTGGTCTCAGTCTAGCAACTCTAAGCGCTATACGTAGTAATGGGCTAATGTGCGTTTTTTTTTTTTTTTTGTCTGGGTCTCTTATTTATATTTCCTACATGTCTAATAACACAGCCCTACAAAGAAAAAAAATGTTTTGGTGCCAAAACATTTTACTCTTGATTGTACATAAATGAGGCATGCTCAATCCAAATATCACATTTTACTTGTCTAAACCAAATTAGAACAAACAAAGTTACAGGCTAGCCTAAGCTAAACAGCTAAGGCTAAACACAAACAAAGTCCAAGAAAACACCACAAAAAAAACAAGAATCTGAAATCCCCGTCAAAACTGAACACAGACGCTGAAAAATGCGTCTTGCTCTGCTCGTAACAACTCCTAGCCTCCCGGACGGAAGTCTTTCTCAAACCACCTAAATTCGACACATGCGCAGAAGTGCTCCACCCCCTGAGTTCAACTCAAACGGGCCGATGTTGGACACATACCAAGCAAAGATACTGACCAAATCGCGCCTTATGTGGTCAGGGAATAAACATCAACTCTGGTTGCAAACATTCCAAGAAAAGCTGACCAATTCGAGCCATAAAAGGACAACAACCAGACATCGATCTAAAAATAGACCGGCAGTTTAGGACACAAGAGAAGGTAACAACCATTGTCAAAATGTAACGTCAGTTTACCAAGAGTTATGAACCTTTGATCACAAAAATTAAAGTGTACAAATAAGACTCAGAAAATATCTGCACGTAACATTGTGAATACTTATATGGTTTATTACTCTCAATGCTAATTTCTCTGCCATGATGTCAAAGATTTTGTAGATTTGCGCACCAAAATGTGTCGACAGAGCTGAAAAGTGCTCTTCATCAATATCATGGACACAATGTAAAAAAATGCAAACGCCATCCAAGACGATTATGTTTACAACAAGCACTCTTATTTATACGCACGGACATAAATATTACTAAGGTGGAGGAACAGTCTTTATAGATAAACACGACCATAAACAAGTTTATTTTTTGATGTTATTGTTATTGTTACGTGGAATCGATACCACTGAACTCTGGGAAAATCCCTAGGTACTCAGTCTCCCTCAGCCAACCTGGACAAGTATGTCAGCTAATGAGCTACGGAGGTCTCTGAAGAGAAAAAGATATAACATGACTACTGTACCATCAACTGTTGTACAAAACGTCTGATATGAGTTTGTGAATGGGGTTATCAAAGTCATCAAGTCAAACATTGACACAGAAACCACTACTACAATATCATGGATGGGTTTGAAAAAAAATCGAAAAAGGTGATTCGTCTTACGAGGACAAAAGACAAAGAAAATAGTCTACGTTACGGCCACAAGGCCTTCGTCAGGAAAGGAAAGAAAGTGAAGGCTAGATAGGACACATAAAAACTAAATAAAATAAAAACTGGGTACTTCCCTGAAGGCAAGAACCGAAATTCTATCAAAATCGCTGTCTGTTGATGAGCGCATGGCTGAACAGAAAGTGACTTCCGCCGCCGGATGTACACAATGCATACTAAGAAACTAAACAACGAAACCGGACAATAAACTACCCAACGTGATAAAAGTGGGGACTGGAAATAGAAGAGGACAGAATGAGTGGGAGATAAATAAATATGAAATAAAAAAATGTATATGGCATACAAATAGAAGAATAGGATAAGAGTGGAAAGAGTAAAATAGAGCAAGAGAGGAGAGGGTGACCTCAGACAAAGGTGTGAAAAGTGTTGAGACCGGCTGGTTTTAGACACCCCATGCGGTGGATAAGACGGTTCTCAAGCTGTTCTTGGCTGGCAGTGTCAGAGGAGCAGGATCGGATCGCTGTGACCTGGATGTCGATGGGACCATGGTGGTCAGGACCATTGAAGTGTATAGCAACTGGTGTGGACTTTTGCTGAGCGATGTCATTTAAGTGCTGGCTGAATCTGTCCCCAAGTCGTTTGCCTGTTTGGCCAATATAGGTTTTGCAGCAACGTCAATGTCATTTATACGATCATATGTCATGGGGTCAGTGTGATTCGCTTGATAGCTAGGCGGAGTTGTCGTACGGAAGGTACGGGGTTCGAACCCAGGGTAAGCCACTCACGTCTGTTGTTTTTCTGTTGTCCAAGTGTTCTACTTCTTTATTTCTTACGAGTGCCTGAAAACATACCTTTATGTTTGTCTAATATTAATTTTGGGTTCCTTAGCCATGGGCAGTTTCCTAAAGCAGGGTGCCAAAGTAGGGTCCTTGTATTGCGCTTCTTTAAGTTCCATAGGTATTAAATTAGGCGCAGGCTCCCGTTCCTTGTTTGTTTGCCCTCTTGTAGTTACTGCTGCCACAATCGGCTCTTCCGGTTTCCCAATACACACGTATCTACCGCCAAGTATGACTGGGTAGATGGGATCATCCATAACAGCCGCTTTGATCACGCCTCTGACATAGTCAGAGTGTATCTCCACCAATGCGATGGGAAGCGATGTAGGTGCATCACTCTTACGAACTCCACATAGTTTGACGGTCTCTCCTGTCTCTTGACCGGGTTTAACCAGGTTTCTGGCAACAATGCAATCATAAGAAAGCCCCGTGTCAAATAAGCAAGAAGTTTGAGAACCGTTCAAAATAACAGTACCTCGCGTTGAGGGTCTATCACCAACAGGTTGGGAATCACTGTCAATAATTCCGCCTTGCGAGACTATTAGCAAGCATCCGATGCGTTTAGGCTCGGTGTGCTCGGTCTGATCATATGTCCCGTGCTCAGGGGTTCTCCCTTTGCCACCTTGTCCTTTCTGGCTGCGCTGCCATGTAGGGCGGTCGGGTTGATCAGACTGTTTGGGGTGGTTGGGGTACTTGTTCTTGTAGAACTTGGATTTTTCAGGAGGGGGGTTTTGAGGTCCAGTTTCTCTGTGGTTATTTTGGTTAGAAGCCTGAGAAGATTGGTCTAGGTTATGTTTTCGAAAATGCTCCTCTGTCCGTTTCCGCTTTGTGGCCGGTAGTTCAGCCAGCGCATTATGGTAACGCTCAGACTTCTCTAAGATGTCTTCAAGTTTTTCTGCCCCTTGCTCAGCTTGAAATCTCCGGGTATCTGCAGACAAAGTGTTCTTTATTTGTTCTGTTAAAACAAATTCCTCAAGACCTTCATGGGTAGAGGGGAGCTGCGAGAGCTCAAGGCACTTTGTCAAATATCCCTTTAGACGGGAAGAGAACTGGTGAAAAGATTCAGAATTCTCCTTTCTGCTGTTGCGAAACAGTTGCAAAAATTTTCGAGCGTTTATTTCAAAGCGCTCCAGTAACGCTTTCTTCAACAGATCATAGTTGTCTTGTTGGCTGCTTTCCAGTTTGGCGTAAACATCATACGCAGAACTTTTCAAAGCCTTGGAAAGCTTCATGTTCCAACGCGACCTCTCTAAACCGTACAGAGTTGCAATTTTCTCAAATTTGTCTAGCCAAGTGTCTATCTTCTCATTTGGACAAGGCAAAGATTCTAGCGGAAAATACATAGCAGTGAGGTGAAGAGATTGACAGTTAGAAGGATCAGTTAAGGAAGAATGAGGAGAAGACTCTCCATTGCTGGAGGTAGAGGCAGCACCACGACTTTGAAGTTCTAGAGCTTTAAGAGCCAACTCATGTTGTCTCTCCTTCTCTCTTTCCTCCTGCTGCATCCTGCGAATTTCCATTTCCTCGTCCATCTTCTTCTGCTGTAATAGCCGGTCTTCCGCTTCTTTCCTCTCCGCTGCTTCTTCTTTCCTCCTTAGTTCTTCTTCTTTCCTCTCCGCATCATATCTCTCTAGTTCGTCTCTGACAAATGCTTTCGCTTCCTCTCCATCCAGTCCCTCCTCTCTCGATTCGTCCCTGAGGAGTTGTCTAAGCTTTGCCCTCTCGGCCATATTTAATCAGTGACTGAGACTAGTGGAGAAAGAAAATTGGAAAAAAAGGATACACTGGTTCCTACCACTTAAGAGAAAAAAATACCAAATAAAAGATGATATACTTAACCCTGGGATACCTCCTCCAAAATAAAAATCTAACTATCGCTGCTATTAATCGGCAATAAAGCACCTAATGCAAAACACGACTACGCCAACTAAATGGTAGTTAAGATTACTTCTGAAAAATAAGTTGCTACAGTGGAAACGAAATAATTATTGTAAAAATTAAAGAGAAAAATAATCCCTTAATTTTAATCCACTATCAAGTTTACCCCTGAAAACAGTTAGGGTGAGGGAGGCAATTAATCTGGACAAATCATCCGAAACGCACTCCTTAACTTTAGTTCAAACACCTTCCTGCTTCAAAACCCTTGTGAATGTTATACACTCACAAAACTTTACCAGCGTTTAGTATTACAAAATCATTATTTAACATGTATTCCGACAAAATCAACCTGTAAACCAAATGTATAATGCTTCTAAATGCAGTGGAAAAAAAAACGTATCAGTTTGTGTGGTCAGCACGCCCGTAAACAGATCGTTAGTCTAGGGGATAAATTATTTTTAAAAGATACAAAACTCACAAGACATCACACTCTTACTCTATATCATAATAAAGAATCTTAAAGACGAGCTGATATTTGTCGTCTCGTCTTCCTATTCAAAGTTCAAAAACCGGAAACGAGCAACCATTTGTCGTAGATTTTGGATAGGAGAATTAAGACTTTGGTTTGGTCCCTTCTGAATAGGTTTTAATAGGTGATTGGCACCGTGAGAATTAGTAAAAACAATAGAATTTCCACACAGGTGAGATGATAGACTGTGGTATAGAGGCTGTCGCTGAAAGCGAAAAGAATTCTTCTCTCTCTCTCACCTATCCTCTACGACGGTTTTTACAGAGTCAGACAGTCTAAACCACATATATATTACATATAATTATATCTCCTCACGGGCACGCACATACACGTGACGACAGTTAAACACACAGACTTGGAAAATCTATAACAATGATTATACAGATAATTGGGATCGAGCTGACCAACGCACTGATTTTTTTGTTCAAGAGAGATATTGTAATTATCATATCAAAATTTCTCACAACACCAAAAAAATACATAAAGGAAGCATACATATAGACATAAAAAATCAATGAATTTCTACCAGGATGATAGACCCGTTATGATATTAACTCCAGGTTTAGCCCACAGCCCCGTTATGAGACAGATGATGGCCCAGAGAGTCACAAATACATATGGTTAGGGTCTAATATTGTCCCCCTTAGAAGGTATAGACTGACTTTGACAGCAGTATCTATTCTAAGGGAACAATTAATACAACAAGCGAGTGCAGTAAATAACGAACATCCTTCCGTCACTTTCACTCGGTTCATTCATCAGGGATCCCTGGCACACGTTCTTACCTATTAAAACTTGATGTTGTTCACCGTCTGGCGCAACCGTAGGACACTTCTCTACAGTGAATCTGTATTCTTTGGATAAAGCGAATACCAGCTCTACAATTACAGGTTTATTCCACTGTTTTCGGGGAGCGTTCACTTCACCAGTTAAAGTTTAGATTTACTGTTAATGTCACTTGAATCAGGTTTGATAAGCAAGTTTAAACGGGCACACAGAGTTCAGAAACACGAGGAGTCCCTTAATTTGGAAAGATGACCAGTGGACAACTTCTTTCAACAGATAGCCGTGTTTCACTATTCACTCTTTCGACAAAATAATGTCGGGAAATGTTAATGTTATTTCTTGTAATATTCACGCCGCCAGGCAGAAAATTTACGTAGAGTTTATGAAAGAATTTAAGATCTGGCGCAAAGGCCCTGCATTGATCATTACAGTCTTTGAAACTCGTTAGTGGGATATAGTATTTCTGTCTAACACTGTTTGCATAGGCACTGTCAGACCAGTGTTACTTGAGAAACCCACGTGGTTCAAAATAAGGACTGTCTATTTCTTCATAAATATGAAACTCTTATTAAACGCCGGTAAAGTTCGGGTCACCCCAGTATTTCACTGTATAAAAGGAAAAGCACTTATAAATCATTTACATATTATGTACTCAATATAACTTACATTTTAAATAGCAAGCCGACCGCTTGACTTATAATTTAAAACTTCCCGAGAAATAAGTTATATAAAAAAATATCGATCATCATAAATTAGGAATATCATGCGTATTCCGTCAATATTCCTGATGTCGCATCTAGCATTTCTAAGTTAGTTTAGAAAAATATGATCTCGTCTAATTATTTAGCAGTAAAATTAACTTCATTATAGCTACATTATTGTTTAATGCTAGAAATTATAATTATTCTGCTATCCACTGAAACACGTCACTAGAAAATAATACAGACTATATAAATTTAGCACTCTGCGCAAAATCTAACTAGTGAAATATGAAATAAGCGACTTAACACTTTATCACTTCACAAAATACTAGATATAATATATATAATATTTACCTCAAACACAGAAGTACTAAGAACTTAAACTACTTCGACCAAACTAAAGGCCATCTCTATTTACAGAGATTATTTAGAAATCGAACGAAGGTTGTACTAGTCTAACTGCGAAGTTACTGAGTGAAATGAAATAAAGTTTCAAACTTGGGTTAATATTTTAAAACCAGACAAAGGAGGAACTATTATTTCGTAGAACGAAATGCTCTCCCCTTTCCGGCTTTAACGATACGTTTAACACCTAACATGTCGTAACTGCCACCTACTGACCACGATGTACGCGTGTCAGTTGCAAATCTCAGACAGCCTGTGTGAAACTGCGACTATAAGGTGTAAATATTCGCTCCTACTTAAGCGTTCGGCCGATGCAACTCGTGGTTGACCGGTGAAAATGCAGACGGATGTCGGCTCTCTCCTAGCATTCTCACGCGTTTACGTCGAGAATCTAACTCAGGAGTGTCGTGTCATCTGAAGGTGCAGACCCAAGTCGGCTCGATGTCTGAGATAGCTGCAACTTAATTGCACTTCTCGTCTACCTGCGCGACTGACATCTGATGTAATAGAATCACTATTGCGATTCTCCGTTTTGAGAAAAGAACAGGTAGTGTTAAGGAATAGTATGAAAATATATTTTGCAAACGAATGGATGCAAAATATACAGGAAAAGGAAATACAGAGGTAACAAAATTAAAGAATTCGGGTGAAAGAATAGGAAGACGCTATAGGCAATTTAATGATCAAAACCTACGTGACACATGGGCAATCGCATATCTGGATCTAATCGACAGCAGTCCGAGCATGTATCTCATTGTCACAGTTGGGGTATCACGCGTACAGCCCAAAACTAGTTAATATTAGACAAACACAAAGGTATGTTTTCAGGTGCTCCAGAGTTGTTTATACAATACCAAAAACCTACCCTCTGTCCTATACTTACTGTTCTTAGTGTACAGTCATTTACTAGACATAGTATTAAGGTCTTTGTCTTGTGTTGACTGACCTGTACTGTATAATAGGGGAACAACAGAAGTTATTGCGCCATTAATAGGTTGGACTCCCCTTTGTAAACTTCCGGTATTATGTCTTGCGGTTCGCACTAGTGACCAGTCATCGAAGCATCATTTTTTTGGTGATGCCTAGATGGCAGAGAGGATAGTGTGATTCGCCTGCATAGCTAGGCGGGGTTGTCGCACGGAAGGTCCTGGGTTCGAGTCCTGGGTAAGCCACTCACGTCTGTTGTTTTTCTGTTGTCTAGTGTTCTACTTCTTTATTTCTTACGAGTGCCTGAAAACATTCCTTTATGTTTGTCTAATATTTATTTACTGTTTACAGGCCTCGGGTTTCCCTTCTTTATGTCTTATAAATAATAGCGCATGTCGTAATCATATTTCTCTGAAATGGATCTTTTCTCAAACAGTTTGATTATGATTTGATGAAGAGCACGGTTTCAGCTCTAGCGATACATTTTGATGCACAAATCTACTAAATCTTTTACATAGTTAACAAAAACTAGTAGTGAGAGTGATAGAACATATAAGTATTCACTACTTTAGAACTTATGGAGCCGCGGTAGCATAGTGGTTAGTGCACTGGCTTCCTAGCGCAGTGGTCTATGGTTCGATCCCCAGATGAGGCGGAAAATTTTTAGGCCACAAACGGCTCCTGGGTCGACCCAGCCCCCAAATGGGTACCAGAGCTACTCTGGGAAGGTTAAGGCGGCCGGCGTGATGCCGACCACATCACCCCTCGTGTGCCGACGGTCAAGATAATATGGGCCTAACACCATATTCCCAATATGCCTCAATGGGCGTGTAACGGGTTCCTTTACCTTTTTTTTTTTACTTTAGAACTTGTAATGTGAAAATTTTTAAAAGTTTATAAAAATAAAACACAATTAAAAGATAATAATGTTACAAAGTTTAACAACAATATAAAGGTATAATAAGTAATATTTGTTTTATATTATTTATTAAGCTATTTGGAAAGGTTTAATGTTTCTAAGTAATTTTTTTTATTATATTGTATTTTATTTTTTAATTATGTTGTGTCCTTTGAAAGAAAAAAAAGAAAATGTTACTGACTCTTACAAAATTGTGCAAAGCGTCAAGAAATTTGATTTCGCACGTGACCAGTGTTTGTGATTCTCTTCGGTTGTTTCTTCTCTCTCTGTTGTGTAGTTCATCATCAAGCTTGTGTAGTTCTTCAGTTCAACATGGTTTGTAATTCTGTCTTGCCTCTCTGTCCAAATAGACTCAGTGGCTGCTTGCAGAATCCTTCTGTTCAGGCTTTCATCCATTTTTTTTTTAAACGGATGTGATCTTGAATGTGTACGTATGTTAATACTTTTACAGAACCTGCATGTCACAATTTGTGTTGATACAACAGGGAAAAAAATTTATTTGTGTTAGACAAAAACAAATATACTTAAAAGATATAAGAACAGAAATAATAAACATGGATATCAAGAAATTGAAAGATGAAAATTGAAAATTAGAAAACAAGTTAATAAAGTGTATTGAGAAAGTGTGTTATATCTTTCTTAATAATGAACCACGTGACTGATGTAACAAATATTACTCTTGACATGACCTGGCATGTCCCATAACTCTTGATCACCACAGACGATGAACGCGTGCTTTTTAGTCGCTACTTTTATATTTTGAGTGTTAGTCTGTTTAATTCCGTCACAAGTAGACATGTTCATTAATCGTTTTTGTCGATTTATTTCTTTATCTATTTGACCTGTCTTCTATTACTTAATACTATGTTGTGAAGAAACATATTTGGTAGACTATATAGATATGTGGCCATTTTACACGTCAGCTTCGTCTCTTTACTGTTGTGAGGCTGTCATCACGTGGTCTTATAGTATTCTCAACATTCATTTCTACATTGTTATTTGTTTCAGGCATGACAAATATAAAATACCTTGCGACCTAGTTATAATGCTTGTATGAAACCAAGAGAGAGTCAAGTCTGATGTCATGAACGATCGAATGAACAGTAATATCAGAGAATGTAACAGTGAAAGCTAGACCTCGACAGACATAACACTTTATCCATCCAGTGATGCAATGTTTGACTTCCAGAGGTTCTCTCGCACTAAGAACTCATGTAGATCAGGGATGTACTGAAACGGGATTGCCGTAGACTCGTACTGTGTCTGCCACGTTTAAAATACAAAATGTTCCAGAGATTAATACGAGCTCTTTTCGGATCTGACGGAACATTGTTTTGTGAAAGTAAGATTATTCGAAACATATTATTGAGTTACTGTAGTGCAATTATATTTGCTACTTTAAAAATGAAATCTAATGCCTTATTTGAACATTAAATTAGTAAATACACAAGGACAAATCTAAATACATAACAAATACTACAATTAATGAACTACGTAACACTATGTTTTGTAACACTATATCTTTACATATACGAGGTAGCTTCAACAAGTTCCCAGAATAGTCGACTCATGTTTGATTATATACAACTGGACAAAAGTTAAGGGCCGCAATTCAGTTTAGACAAGGTTTTTATAATTGATTGGCAAACTGTAAAGACGAGAGAAAATGTCATTAAAACTGAGCTCAGAGAAATGTGTATACATTTCTGTGAGCACTAGGTTATTTTTGTTTAAATGTAAAAAAACTGGGTCACTTTAACCCGCACGTGAAAATTGCCATTGTTGGTGCAAAAACTTGTGGTTTTTGCAACACGCCAAACTAGTTCAAAAGGTGAAAAAGTGAGTTGAATTTGAATGCACGTGGAAAATTATCATCGGTAAAGAGTTTTCACTGTTGGTTTGCATTAAATCATTATGACAAGTGGTCGAAATGATCACTGCATTAGCTATGCCACCAAGGAGAATTCTCAGCACTGTAGACCGTGGTCGAGCCATGGCATGGATTCAGGATGGTCAATCTGTTCGTCATGTTGCAAGACGTTTAGCAGTGTCCCACTCTACCATTCAGAGACTTCTTGAGAGATTTCAAGCTACCGGACATTTGGAAATTCGACCCTGCTCAGGAAGAATTATATAAACCTTGTCTAAACTGAATGGCGGCCCTTAACTTTTGTCCAGTAGTATAGTTGTATAAGTTGGTAGTGACCTTGAGGAACTGACATGGCTGATGTAACCTGCACGTGTACTCTCGAACAGAAGTAAACAAAAGTTTGTTTGTATGGTTAGCATGTAGCATGGTCGGAATTAAAAATGTCCTTGATTGAACAACGTACAAATGGCAAATTGTGTGTTTTGCTTGAGAATTCACCGTCAGATCACGATAGCAATTTTCTCAACAACATAATCACAGGAGATGAGACATGGTGTTTTTTGTACGATCCTCAGACAAAACGCCAGTCCTCTGAATGAAAATCACCCTCATCTCCCTGGACACAGAAATTTCGTTTGGACAAGAGCAAAGGAAAAGTTATGTTGGAAGTTTTTCTTTATTCACAGGGTATTGTCTACCATGAATTCATTCCTGAAAGCCAAACGGTTAACAAGAAAATGTACGTTGATATCCTCCGTCGTCAAAGAGATGCGATCAGAAGGAAACGCCCAGAAATATGGAGAACAAACAGTTAGGCTCCGCTGCATGACAATGCGCCAGCACATCGATCCCTACTGTTGAAGCAGTACCTCGCAACGCACAATGTGACTGCCCTGGAACATCCTCCATATTCTCCCGATCTGGCACCGCCTGATTTTGTCTTGTTCCCTCGCCTAAAATCGGCACTGAAAGGCAGAGATTCGTGGATGCTAAGGTATCACCATTGCGATAAAACAGATGCGAGAGGTGTCAAAGAATGGGTTCCAGGAATGAATGGACGTTGGCAATAGTGTGTAGTTGCCGAACGAAATTACTTTGAAGGAAATGTAGTGTAAATAATTGTATTGTTACATATTTCTATACAATACACAAATTCGGGGAACTTTTTGAAGCTACCTATATAAAACGCAGCGTATGTCTGTCTGTTACCTTAAAACTCGAGAACGGCTGAACCGATTTTGATGCGGTTTTCTCGTGCGTATTGAACATTTCATTTCTCTTGGAAGGTTTTAATCTATCATCACGGTACGACAACAGGAGGCTGAACAGTGAAGACATATTGTGCAAGTCTGAAAAAAATCGTGCGAGTGGCACATTCAATTCGATACGACGGCTAAACTATAAGAGATATATCGAAACCATGTAAGAGAGACTCTTAGGGTTTAATAGTTCTAAAACAGTCCTCGAGGGCATGCATCCCAGATCAATAGATAACTCACAATAATCATTTTTATGTTTTCATTTTCCGCGAAATTTATAACGTTCAGTTTGTTATTGAATGTCGTCGTAAACCTTAAAGATGTACGAAAACAACTTACATCCATGGCAAGAGCATTTCCTAATCAAAAAAGTCCTTTACACTATAAACCTATGATTTATAAATCAGGAGTGAACATAAATATATTAATCGAGGCTGTGATGGACGACGACCACGTATCTGATCCATTTTCTCTGTTGCTTTCACACAGAGACAATATGTAAAAAGATATTTTACACCGAATTCGCCATAAACAGTCTATAGAAAACTTGCCATACAGCGATAAAATATACAATTCTGCTTTAATTGAACTAAAAATATACAGTCTTTCTTAGAAAAAAAAAATTCAAGAGTGTAGTCTTCCACAAACAAGTGATCGAGAATCTGCTGCTTTTGATCGACTAGATCTGCAAGAAAAGATATGTGACCAAAAGGCGTTGTTACAAACTGTGAGTAGAGATGAGACCCGTTTAAACTCTGATTAATTTACAGTTTACGACACCGTTCTCGAATGTGTTGAAAATAGTTCAGGACAGGTATTATTTTTAGATGCTCCTGGCGGTACGTGAAAGGCCTTCCTTATAAACTTGCTTTTCGCCAAAATAAGATCTCATGATGATGTTGCCCTGGCCGTGGCTTCTTCATGAATAGCTGTGACGTTGCTACAAGGTGGCAAAATGGCCCATGCAATGATTAAGTTGCTATTCGATTTATGTCATTATGATCAAAGTGTTGCGTGTAATATTTCTAAATAGAGCGCCACGGCAAAATTGCTGTAAAAGTGTTCGTTCAATGTGTGGGATGAGAGCACAACGTTGCATTAAATTTCTATCAAAGACCTAGATATGAATTTGAAAGATAGAAGAGGCAACAACCCGACTCACTGGTGGTGAGGTCGTATTATCTGCAGGCGATTTAAGGCAAACTTTACACGTTTTTCCAAGAGGTACACGGGCAGACGAAGCGAATGTGTGTTTAAAAAGATGTTTCATTTGACCTTACGTTGAAACCTATCCTTCTCTAAGAATGTGCGCGCCCAATTTTTTTGGAACATCGATATGGCTCTCTTTGAAGGTGTGTTGTTGAAAGTTGGAAACGGGTACTTACCAGTACAGGGAGGAGAAATCAATTTGAATAATACTAAGCTATGTACGGTTGTTCAGTATATCTATGAGTTGATCAATTCTGTTTATCCGGACATAATAATTTTATGAAGTAAATCTCAATCATGGTTTAAGGTACGGGCTATTTTTGGACCTAAAAATGATATCGCAAATAAAATAAATAATCTTATATTAGATCAGTTTGACTCTCCTTCCCGTACATACAAAGCCGTTGATACCACATTGGACGAACAAGGCTCTGTACATTACCCAGTCGAGATGTTACTCTTTGAATCTTTCTGGGTTACCGTCTGACTAACTACGTTTAAAAGTTGGTGTGCCAGTCATTTTACTCCGCCATCTTAGCCCGCCCAAACTGTGTAATGGCACTGGACTCCAAATGTCATCTTTGAAGAACTAGATAGTGGAGGCCACCATCCTGACAGGTTGTGGTAGCGGGGAGAAAGTCTGCATACTAATAATCATGATAATTCCCTCCGATCTGCCGTTCTACATAAAGAAACTTCAAATTACCTAAAAGAGTCTGTTTTTCAATGACCATTAATATAGCACAAGCTCAAACGCTTTACGTGGCCTGCGTCGACTCGAGCGATGAGTGCTTCTCACATGGGCAACTGTATGTGGAATTTTCTCGAGTTAGCGCGCCGGAACACCTATACGTGTTGTCACCAAGTGACTCTAATACGAATGTCGTCCACAAAGAAGCCCTAACTTAAATTGTTTGCGTTAGAAGCGCACATCAGTGCAATAATATAGTAAAAGAAAAAAAAAAACTTGAACCTATTTAAAACGATTCGCATCACACCGGACTTTCACCCATTCCGACATTGATCCAGGCAAAGCTAGATATGACCGCTAGTTGTAATATAATTTGTAAACCCTTTGCTAAATGTATTTTATGTTTAATACCCATATAATTTCCTTTGGCTTAAAAAAATGATGATACTCTTTCATGAAGAATCTATATTTATTTTGTGAGTGACTCATGTCCGTGAGTATGTTATGTAGTGTTATCACTATCGTATGTGTGAGTAGTGTGTGTTTGATTTCCATCAACTCTGAGGCATGTACAGACGTCAACAATCTGGCACGGCCCATATGTCTGTTACAGAATGTTGGCAAACAGATTTGGAGCAGTTGGAATATCACAGTAAAGATTACCAGATTTCTCAACGTTTCTTCATATTCGTCTTTTGTTCTCATATAACGACATCTATTTGTGTCACAACGTTGGCAGTCTGTCTCAGGCTTCTCTCGTTGATCCTCACGTGGGTTGGTGAAAGCCGCGTTGTCAGTCTGCTCTTTTTGTGGAGCCGACATTTATAAATGATGTGTTCTTCTGTGTACAGTCTTCTCCCTCACGTCCGCATGTCTGTCTGTTTGATTGTTAATTTGTTGAACAGATGGTATTTGATTCTACAGTAGCCGGCTCTTAATTTGAAGACTATTACTTGATCTCATCTTGGTAAGGAATATTATGTTATTTCTGCCTCTGTGTATTGTCTATGTCATTTGTCTTCGATGATATTTCATATTATTGCTATTATCTTTAACTGTGCTTCCTTCCTGAGTTTGTGTGACGGTATTGCCTACCCTGCTTGGCAGTAGTGGTCCTACAGTGGCCAAAACTCAAGAGTATCTATTATAGGCTTCAATGGAGTCTATCTTTATACAAGATTACTCTTGGCAGAAATGTCCAAAGAAGAGTTGTAAAGCTTCTGTCACATGGGAGTCTTTACAAGATATTCAGATAAGCAAAAACAATGCTGGCTGTCGCTGAGCACGTTGATTCTGTAATCTGCCGACACTTTTATGAAAAATTTAAGCACTGGTTATTCTAGATCGTTAAGCCCCCACCGCTGAGTTAATCAGTTGAGTTATTATTATATATGTTACAGCGGCATCTTGACATCACCATTGTCTCCGTGGTTCAGTGCCTTTGTACCACAACATCTTCAAGAAGAGAATATATTACTAGGCCACAATAATGCTTTAAAATAGTTGTGTTGTATATTTGTGTTTTCGCTCCTTCTAGAGCATAAATCGCGTGTTATTTGTGTGGCCAATTACTACGCGGCGCGCACTAAATTGAGCAATTAGCCCTAGCGGCTTATATAAAGAAGTGCCAGGCCAGCAGAGCCCTCTCTCTTCGTCAGTCGCCCCAAAGAAACCAGAGTCGATCTGTAGATGCCTTGAACACGTGAGTTAATTTAGGTAGAAGGTGATAGTGTTAGAAAGAATATAGGGATGTAGGTCTGCCATTTATTTAGTATCATAGTGGTGAAAAATTCTAATACCCATATATAAATTAGAACATAAATGTAAAGCAGAAAGCAAATATAAGAAAGAAAGAAGAATGGAGCAAGACCAGTGCTTTTCCAATAGCGCAAAAGCCTGAGATTAATAACGCCGGAAGGGCTGAACGCAAAATCTCTGCTTTCCCTGCTGCATTCTTCAAATAATTGTATCGCCACACCCCCTATAAAATATGTACTGTATTTTCTCAATGACCTAGATGCTAAAACAAACAGTAGTGTAATTACACGCACAAGGTTAACTTAGAAAGACAGACGGACGAACTAAGAGAGAGAGAGATGCACTGAGGGACGCATGCAGTTATGCCGCTCGCTGTGTGTCGCTGTGTAAGCCATCTCGCACGCCGTTTGCATGGCCTGATTTTCAAATAAACAGTGATGAATAAACTAACGACACGACATTAGGTTTCGAAAACAGGTTTAATTCTTATTAGGAAACATGACATTCCACTGTTTTACATCTGATTCCTGACTTTATACTGATAGTACAGTTAAAAAGATGCGGACAGATGTTAGTTTAAAATAAACAACTAAGATCGAAAAAAGACAGTATTTTTAAATAAGCCATTTAGTCTCATGATAATGGCATATTCGGGTTTCTAAAGACTTTCGGACAAAGAATATGTAATTGGTTGTTTAAATAGTCCAGTAGATAATTAAATATTGGTAATAAAACATATAGAGAACAGAGATACTGTCATGTCGAATCATATCTGCTTGGATGGAATTGCATGTCTGATGCGTGATGCCATATGATGATGGATGGCATCCGCATGTCTGGTTTTGTGTAGTGTGTAGATGTGTTCAGTCAAAACAATGTTCATGCAACAATAACAGGGCAATCCACATAGGACGTCAGTAAACTCACGACGTATAAAGTCAATGAGTCTTGAAACAGCCGTTGACGTTTTTCTTCATTATTTATTGTGGACGCCACAGTGACAAAAATGGTTACGCAAATGTGTAGGCACATCAAACAGTCATTATCACAGCAACATTCAATACAGCAATAAACGGTAGACAGCATTACAATGATGAGTCAGATGCATGTTATATTTCATAGTGCTGTAAATGTAGTCAGGTGGAAAACTCCATCCTTTTCTATAACAGCCAGGAGATAACCAGATGTATGAGATCAGTTCACTCTCCTTAGTTTGACTTCAGCAAGACAGACACGTCTGCCGAAGTATAAATAATGTCCTCAAAAATATCCTCTAGATAATAAAGGTTTTCCAAACCTAGTTCATTTAACAAAGTAGCAAGTAATGGTCCTTGGTACCTGCATCAACCGATGCAGTACAATGCAGCGACATGTGAGCTAGGAAAACATCTCGTGACGACGACTTTCGCAGACAGACTATGAATCGAAATCGCTCACGACCCAAAATCAATAGAGTTAATGAAAGAGTCAATTTACCTTGCTTTCATGAAATACACAGAAATATCACGCCTCCCGACATGTGGGAAACACTAGAGGTATTATCTCGAATAAACGAAATATCCATTAAGAGGACTACACATCCCTGACAGAACAAAAATAGCGGAGATCCCCTCTTCAACGAGGCATCTCTTTCGCCATTCCAAATCGCTCACTCCCACTAGTGGTGGGCGGAAACCGATCGACAAAGAAGCAAGACAAGTCATGCGCAGTCCAGCGCAAAACGACCACAGCTCAAACTTAACTGCATTCGATACCAACGCGAGAAGACAAATGCTTACCGAGAAAAGTGACTATAAATTCCAAGCAGTTGGTGGCCATAAGCTGGTTTGATTCTGGTACTAGCAAACACGGGGTCCCTTACCCACTTCATTTTCAACAAGAATTCATCAGCATCCTTCAAGAAATTAACATTCTTCAATACAGTCAACATCTTCAAAATTTTCAAAGTACTCGGCGTTGCCGGTAAAAGTCAAATTTCAATTTTTTGACGGAAACAAGAATTTGACAGTACCCGGCGTTGTTACATGTTGCCGGATAACTCGGACTGCTGTTATCTTTTACGCAAGTCAAGCAAGTTGCTGCTGTCAAGGTTCCAGTGCTGTCGTTTTTTGAGAAGGTCAAGTGCCGGTTGAAACGGGTTGTTTTCTGAAGAAGGCCAAGTACCGATTTCCATCAACTTACTTTTGGATTAGAAGGTCAAGTGCCGAAACAACTCAACACACAGTATTTCAGAAGCTCAAGTACCATCGTGTTAGCAGTGGAAGCAGTTCAGATGTGCCATCATCGTTGGAGCTTCGCTCTTTAGGACGTTGATTGACATCCGTTTTTCTGCTGTTCTACGATTGGAAGCCTATAAGTTAAGTGGCCTGTTTGTATGTAACTGTGCCCTTATACTTCTGCTGAGTCTTCTGTGTATCATCTCATTCTATATGTTATATGTTTATATGTTATTTGTATATTTATATGTTTATATTTCAGCGGGTTCTCGGTTGGGTGGTGTCTCCGTTAGATTATGCCACGTCATAGAGGTCGTCTATTGTGAGCGTTTTCTGTAAGGTTTGCAAATTTCCAATACTGGAATTTGCTAAGCGACTTCTGTTGCTATTTATGTTAGCTGTGATGACATGTTTTAATATTGTTTTCGTTATTATTTCGCATTCTTTAGTTTTGTTTTGATTTGTTTGTGTTTGTTAGCCTACTCTTGTCTATAATTTAGTTTCATACAACATTTTTGTTTATACACTGTGGTGTCATGTATTTTGTTTAATTCTATCGCAGATATCGTCACATTTTTTGTGATATTTCATTAATTTCTGCTTTATTTTTAGTTGATTTCTGCGAAAGTTTTTGTATTGTTGCTGATCTTTGTTATTGTTTACATTGTTATTGTTTACATTGTTTGTATTGTTTACATTTTCAATGTTTACATTCTGCATGTGTTTACATAGTCATTGTTTACAGTTATAGTAATTAGTTAATGGGCTATGCTAATGCACTGTTACTACTATACTGATGATAAATGAATGATGAATAGTGTCGTGCACTATTGAATGAGAAGTGCACTTATGATCAAGAATTGAGTGCTGATATTTCATATACAAGTTCTTTGATTGGAGACTTGTTTCCCACAGAGACTGGGATAATATAAGGTGATGTGAATATACAAGTGCTTAATTAAGACTTGTTACACTTAGGTTTGAAATAAATTAGTTAATTATTTCAGGTTTTGGACTCATATGTTAGACAACATGTCTACATTTGAGCACTTTATTGAGCAGGGTAAATTGCTTGGGAAGACTGGTGATAAGTTAGAAGAATTTGCAACTGCTCGATATGATAAAGCAATGGAAGCTGAACAAAAGAAACTGCAGATGCAGGTGGATGAAAAAAGATTCCAAATGGAAATGGAAAAACAAAAAAGGGAATCAGAAGCTGAGGAGAGAAAACTCCAGCTACAGCTAGAAGCTGAAAGACTTCAAAAAGAGGCTGAGAATAAAAGACTTGAAAAAGAGGCTGAGAATAAAAGACTTGAAAAAGAGGCTGAGAATAAAAGACTTGAAAAAGAGGCTGAAAATAAAAGACTTGAAAAAGAAGCTGAAAATGAAAGACTTCAAAAAGAGGCTCAGGCTGAGGAAAGAAGATTACAGAGAGAGTCTGATGAGAGGAAAGAGAAAGCAAAAATGGAACATGAAGAAAAGGTCTTAGCTTTAGAGTTGGAAAAATTGAAATTGACAAGCATGAGTAATGGTAATGATTCAAACAAGGGTTCATCTTCTGGTAAGGCTAATAATGATACTTTTAAGATTAAGTTACCAACATTTAGTCCTTCCAGCGATGACATAATGTTCTATCTGGACAGATTTGAACAAGCATGTACAGCTCATAACATAGACAAAGCAAAATATGTTTATCAGTTATCAGGGATACTGACAGGTAAAGCTCTAAGTATATTAAATATGGTGGATGAACCTGACAAGAACAATTATGAGGTTGTCAGGGCCGCTTTGTTAAAGAAATATCAGCTTAACGAAGACGGCTATCGTCTACAATTTAAAAACATGTTACCTGAAAATGGAGTTGAATTCTCCGAGTTTATTGCAAGAATACGCATTACTTTCTCACGATGGGTTGAACTATCTAAGACGGAAAAAACTTATGAAGGACTTATGGACTTAATACTTAGAGACAAAGTCATGTCGTCTGTCAATGAGTCTTTCCTTGCTTTCCTTCATGAACGTAAACCTAAAACAATAAAAGAAATGGAAGATTTCTGTTGCCAATACGTAACTGCGCACCCACACATAACCATGGGTAACTCTAAGGTGAAAGAAGGTTTACCAGTTGCTTCGGCAGCTCCGTATGGTCAAAACTTTGCTCGTAGATCCCAACAAAATTTTGATAGAAAGAGTAGCGGTAATTTCTGTCAAAATCATGGAAATCAATTTCATGGTGATTCTTCTTCGAAGAATTGGAGACAACCTGATAGTACTCGTTACTATCACCCTAATAATTATAAGCATTTCAAAAGAGGATATGGTAATAGAGGTTATTCCTGCCGAAGACCTCAAAACCAAACAAATAGATGTTCGCATCAATGTGAACATGATAGTAATCGTGGAAACTGGAATTCGAACCAGTATAACAATTACAATAGAGACAATAATAACTGCAGAGATAATAATAACTCTGATAACTTCAGAGGTAATAATAGTCGGGGTAGATCTCAACACAAAAAAAAGAGATATCAGCAGGCTAATGCTGTACAACAGGAAACTGAGGCAGCCTGTAATCATGTTGTTGATAGTAAAAACTTTGACGCTGTCACTAGTTCTGCTTTTGACTTTGAGAGAGCAAACAAATGTCCCCAATGCAGTACTTTATTCGAACCGGGTACCATAACTACTTTGAGTTGTGGTCACCCACTTCCCGCTCTTCCTGCTGCTGTTGCGCATGACGGGAGGGGTTCTTTAATTCTACATAAGGGTCTTGTTAATGATACTCCGGTCTCACTACTTTTCGATTCCGGATGCACCACTATTGGTGTTAGACAATCGCTTGTAGATCCATCTTGTGCTACAGGAAGGGTTATTAAATGTGTCACATTTGGCGGCACTCTAGAAAAATATCCTACTGCTGTAATTCGCATTGCCACTCCTTTCTTTACTGGAGATGTGCATGCTTGTCTCTTACCTAATCCTATTGCGGACCTTATTATTGGTCGTATTCACGGAGTTAGTGAGTGTACCCCACAGCAGATTGCTGCTTGGGAAGATAATAACATGCAAGCTACAAATGCAGTAGTTACAAGAGCACAAGCTCTACAAACACCCGAAACTTCACTGAATAGTGATAATGAAGTTGATAGCCAAGATAGTCACTTAGTGATCACTCGTGACTCTTTCATAAAATTGCAAGAAGAAGATTCTTCTTTAAAAAAATTCTTCGTTCTTGCGAAGAAAGGTGATCCGAATCAGGATACAAATAGAAAATCTTGGATTGCAATGAGAAACGGCGTACTTGTACGTATGGTACAAGATTCGGCTACGTCGGCACATTCGCAAATTCTTGTTCCCAAGAGCATGAGAGTCCAAATATTGCAACATGCTCATGACTCGCAATGTGCTGGACATATGGGTTTTGCCCGTACGAAGTCGAGAGTCCTTGCGGCTTTCTTTTGGCCTTTTGTCAATAAGGACATTCGTATTTACTGCCGATCATGCAAGGTATGTCAGGAGGTCAAATCTAGAGGACCACGACATGCTGCGCCTATCCAGGCTGCTGACATTCCTATTCGGCCGTTTCAGAAAATGGCCATAGATATTATTGGCCCTTTTAAGGTCAAGTCGGCCAGAGGACATCAGTTTATCCTTACATGTGTCGATATGTGCACACGTTGGCCAGAGGCTATTCCTCTTAAGAGCATATCTACTACAGATATCGCAGATGCTCTTTGGTTGATATTTTCTCGCTTGGGGTTCCCCAGAGAAATATTGTCAGACCATGGCACTCAACTCATATCTGACACTATGTCACAGGTAATGTCTACCTTACATATTGAACGATCTCTCAGTAGTATCTACCATCCTATGTCTAATGGGTTAGTTGAGCGTCTGAATAGAACGCTCAAGACTTTGCTTGGTAAGATAACTGAAGATCATCCTCAAGATTGGGACAGGGTTTTACCCGCGGCTCTCTTTGCCTATAGAGAAGTCCCTAATGAACACACAGGATTTTCTCCCTTCGAACTTGTCTTTGGCGCGCGTCCACGCGGCCCTATGTCTTTATTACACGATCTCATCACTGCCGATGATATTAGCGATGAAACTCAATCCTCATATGAGTATGTCATTGCTCTTAGACAAAAGATCATTGAGGCATGTAAGCTAGCAACTGCTTCATCAGAAATTGCTAAAGAGAAGGCAAGGCAGTTTGCTAACAAGAATAGATGTCTACGACAACTTTGTCCAGGTGACAAAGCATTCGTCCTACTCCCCAGTAGGGAAAATAGACTTCTTATTGCATGGAAAGGTCCGTATGCAATAGTCTCTCGGATTTCCGATGTTGACTATGTGGTCGATATTGATGGAAAGCATAAAACTTTCCACATAAACATGCTTTCGGAATTTCACGAACGTCCGGACTATTTGCTGCCTATTTTCCAGGCAACGGATGATGCTCCTGCACCTCACGGTCATTATTCATCCCTGTCTGTCATTCAGGATGAGGAAGCTACCTTCTCTGATGTCAACCTTCCCCTTCCAGTGGTTCCATTACATTCCACGGAATCTTGGAAAAACGTTTCTGTTTCTCCTAATCTTTCTGGTGACGAACATCGACGAGACTTGTCGATGTTACAAACATTTCAGGATGTTCTCACTGACATTCCTGGACACACAGATGTCATAGAACATGACATAATTCTTACCGACAATAATCCAATTAGGGTTAGGCCGTATCCTATTCCTATACACTTTCAGTCGCAAGTGGAAAAGGAATTGGATGAAATGATTCAATTAAATATAATTGAACCATCGACTTCACCATATTCTTCTTCCATGGTTATTGTCCGGAAGAAGGATAAGAACATACGAATTTGCGTTGATTATCGCAAATTGAATCAGGTCACAAAGTTCGACGCTGAACCGATGCCTTTGTTAGAAGATCTACTGATTAGACTTTCTAATTCTAGATTCTTCACTAAACTTGACTTGTCTAAAGGTTATTGGCAAGTGCCTTTAGCAGAGCATGCCAAACCTCTTACTGCTTTTTCTACACCTAGGGGTCTATTTCAATGGAATGTTATGCCTTTTGGTCTCATGAACGCCCCTGCCACTTTCGTTCGCATGATGCGTCGAATTCTGTCACATCGTTCGGATGTCATCGCATACTTAGATGACATCTGTCTCTTCAGTGATACCTGGGAAGATCACTATTTAGGGTTATATGACTTACTGTCCACTCTACGTGAGAATAATTTGACAGCAAAACCTTCTAAAGCTTTTGTTGGTTTTGGTGAAATCTCTTTCCTGGGTCATCGTGTTGGTCATGGTCTCTTGAAGACAGAAGACCACAATACTTCCAAAATACTGAACATCTCTGTTCCTAAAACGAAGAAACAAGTTAGGAGTCTCTTAGGTTTAATTCAATTTTATGGGAGATTTATTCCAAATTTATCTTCGATCATGGCACCTCTATCAACATTGTTGAAGAAAGGTTCGCCTAATCTGGTCCGTTGGTCTGAAGAATGCCAATCTTCACTAGACCAAATCAAGAATATATTTTCTTCTCCTCCCATCTTAAGATTACCTACTCTTGATAGGACTTTTGTTCTTCGGAGTGATGCTTCATCCACTGGGATTGGAGCAGCACTGATGCAAGAATATGCAAATACTCTGCATCCTGTTATGTACATTTCTAGAAAACTAAATGCGGCAGAGAGGAACTACTCGGTTTTAGACCGTGAGTTGTTAGCGATGGTTTGGTCAATTCTAAAGCTACAAAGATTCCTCCTGGGCGCACATTTCATTCTAGAGACTGATCAGAAAGCTCTTACAGCTATTCAGACTAAGAATTTGAAGAGTTCGAGATCCACTCGATATGCTATAGCTCTTCAACCTTTTCACTTCACGGTACGAGCTATCCGTGGTGCGGATAATGTGATGGCTGACATTTTGTCTAGATGCCCACATGACTCCAACTAATACTTCTGTCCTATATTTCCATATATTACAGAGTCATAACACACCTATATTTCTACAATAGATTAGCACATCTGTACTTACTTTATATGTACACACTATCGTGCTTTGTTGTCATCTTCTTCTGTTCGTTTTTTAAGATGATAGAGGAGGACTGAGTAGTTAATATAAGGGCCGTTAGTTTACTAAACAGCCACAATTATTAATAATGTATTGTACCTTATGAAGCATATTAGTTATTAATTAGCATTATATTGCTTGTACTTTCTCAGAATGTCATTGTTGAGCTGAGGACTTACCTTACGAGTTCTAGATTGTGTACTTACCCTCGGAATACCAGAGCATATGTCCTGGATCGTCATGTAGTTTAACTTTACTATGTACTTATGTCATTACATGTCAAAGAATGTACTATCTAAATTTTCCTATCAGATTTGTACATCCATTTTTAAAGACAATATTAGAGTATGCTGTTTAATGATGATTATAGTAACTTGCATACGTATATTGTGTTTACATGCTAACGTGATGTGTGTTGGTGACACCTCCCCGATGTGAATATTTTTTGAGACATATTTATTTTTCTGTTGAGGTATATCCTCACCAGACACTCTATAATTAGCCTATTGTTTGGCAATTTAGTTAATTATCAGCGCATAATTCGTGCGTTTTGAGCCGCTTATCGCTTGCTCTTTGATATTGAAAAAAAAAATATGTTCCACATTTTTTTTTTATCGGGAGGAGGTGGTGATATGTTGCGTGATAAATTCTCGCAACATCGTTTTATTTCAATATCTGTTTTATAACGCAAGGGCAACAACTGCTTGGAATTTATAGTCACTTTTCTCGGTAAGCATTTGTCTTCTCGCGTTGGTATCGAATGCAGTTAAGTTTGAGCTGTGGTCGTTTTGCGCTGGACTGCGCATGACTTGTCTTGCTTCTTTGTCGATCGGTTTCCGCCCACCACTAGTGGGAGTGAGCGATTTGGAATGGCGAAAGAGATGCCTCGTTGAAGAGGGGATCTCCGCTATTTTTGTTCTGTCAGGGATGTGTAGTCCTCTTAATGGATATTTCGTTTATTCGAGATAATACCTCTAGTGTTTCCCACATGTCGGGAGGCGTGATATTTCTGTGTATTTCATGAAAGCAAGGTAAATTGACTCTTTCATTAACTCTATTGATTTTGGGTCGTGAGCGATTTCGATTCATAGTCTGTCTGCGAAAGTCGTCGTCACGAGATGTTTTTTCCCAGCTCACATGTCGCTGCATTGTACTGCATCGGTTGATGCAGGTACCAAGGACCATTACTTGCTACTTTGTTAAATGAACTAGGTTTGGAAAACCTTTATTATCTAGAGGATATTTTTGAGGACATTATTTATACTTCGGCAGACGTGTCTGTCTTGCTGAAGTCAAACTAAGGAGAGTGAACTGATCTCATACATCTGGTTATCTCCTGGCTGTTATAGAAAAGGATGGAGTTTTCCACCTGACTACATTTACAGCACTATGAAATATAACATGCATCTGACTCATCATTGTAATGCTGTCTACCGTTTATTGCTGTATTGAATGTTGCTGTGATAATGACTGTTTGATGTGCCTACACATTTGCGTAACCATTTTGTCACTGTGGCGTCCACAATAAATAATGAAGAAAAACGTCAACGGCTGTTTCAAGACTCATTGACTTTATACGTCGTGAGTTTACTGACGTCCTATGTGGATTGCCCTGTTATTGTTGCATGAACATTGTTTTGACTGAACACATCTACACACTACACAAAACCAGACATGCGGATGCCATCCATCATCATATGGCATCACGCATCAATGTCTTTTTTTGAAAACACGTAGGTGAAAGAAGGTCAATATAATACGAAGTAGGGGATTGGCTTGATTTTGAAGGAAGCCGAGGTATGATTGGCTAACTTAGATATACGAATCTAGTTGTTGATAGTAACACATAGTAGTGTGAGATTATTTTTTAAAAGTTAATTCAAAAATAAAGATAGGCTTAGTCCGAGTGGCCAAGGCATGTGACCTTAACGTAAGAGTACGCTGCTCGTTGCCATTTAAAAAAAAAATATTCATAAAAGCAGGAAGCGGTGACAGACTTGTGCTGTGTTTTATAAGATATAACTACAGAAATCAGTCTGGGACAGTGGGCAAATCTAAAAGTGTGCCATATTCAAATGCCTTATTCATCGTAACTTGTGTAGATTTCCTTTACATGTGGTAAGATTGATTTTATTGACTTTTTAATTTGAATAAGGGTTGTGTATAAGAAAAGGCCATGACAAAAGGTTGTAATTAAATTGTTCCATAGCGGACTTAGGCATGGCCTAGTTATTGATGCATTATACTATGGACCATTTAAGAAAGTTAGAACTACAGGAATATATATGATGATTTTGCAGAAACATTACACCTATCTTATTGCATGGTGAAGTATTGCAGGAATGGCAGAGGCATAGCCTCTATTAGGGAAAAATAAAAGAAAACTGGTACCATATGTTCCATCACATGAAAGTGGAGAAGCTAGGTTGTCAGAAGAGCTGACCATGTTCTTTGGTGAAATGTATGTTTACAGGTAAATTTGGAGGAATTAGTTTGATATTAAGACAGAACCATAACTTGCTTTGACAGGGGTTCCTGCTGGTACTTGTATGATGCTGATACTGAATGATAGAGCAATTCAGCACTAGATCAAGGAGTCTCTGACACCTGCTGTTATAAAAGAGGCTTAAGACCAGAGGAATTTGAAGCGTTTGGCCAAACTGACTGCAATTGCTGCGATTCCAGGGCTCAGATAAGTGATATATCTGGCCTGGAACAACTTATTACTATTCATGAAAGATCTCCTGTATTGAATAAAAACATTCCTCCAAAAAGAATAACAGAGACCATATTATTAAAACTAAAGAACATTGGAATGATGATAATTCCCGACATGCTTCATAATACCAGTAATTAGATATATTAAAGAATATCCATTTGAAAATTGTACCCATGTACTATAGACATACTGTCTATTGCATGTAAATATTTTAATATATTTGTAATTATATTATGCAATCAAATTGATTATCATTGACTAAAGTCCTGACCAAAACAATATTTAGGCTCAGGACCAATAAAGTTTAACAGAAAATTTTTCATTATAAAATTTAACAGCTGGAGTTAGTTGAGTTTATCTTAGGATTTAATATTTCTTTATATATGTTTTGTATTGAGATTATTCCACAACACAATTACAATACCCTAGACACTTAACGAAGCTATTATTCACATTGATCAAGAATAAGTCTGATTGAGATCGAAATGTGGTAGCAAGTAAGGTCTTCTGTATACACACCAAACTTATTATCTTCAGAAACCTTCACATCTGATTTCATTCAGTACACTAGGTCCCCTATTACCATATTTATACCTCATCAACTCACCACAATCATGTTTAATGAAATTGATAGATAAATGTGTTTCCTGAGGAGATTTCTTTTAGGACATCATGTTTAGTTCTGAAATGATAGATGAGTGAAAATATGTGTGGAAATATTTTACTGGTGTTAAAGTCCAGATTGCGGCTGTAAGAGTTTAGTTGCAATTATTTCATCCATCAGACCGGGCAAGAAAGGCAAATATAGTAGGAAACTATTTCATTCATGGAACTGGACAGAGATGTTATCAGGGACTGAAATTTAGATAAAATTGACTTTTTGGCAAAATGGACACCTGGGTGGGGGCCACGTGTTGATGACTGTGCATAAAGTGGCGCCAATGAGTCTGCATAACACGCTTAGGTATCACGTGTTATAGGCCTAGTAATGTTACGCTATTTTATATTGTGTGAATTGACACGAGGGTGAAGGCAGGTTAATTTAATTTTCTTCACTAATGAAAGAGATACATTTTGTGTTAAATCTCCTTTAGGTGATGTATTTAGTTCTAGTTTTGTTAAGTCAAGAGTAATTATATTTTATTCTTTGAAGTAAGGGTAATTTAGTGTATTGCACGATAATTGATCATAATACTACTGTATATCTTTAGTGGGTTACTTTGAGTCTACTGTATATCTTTGGTGGGTTACTTTGAGTGGGGCGAGGATAGTCATCTAGATTTCTGGTGAGCAGAGTGCCACCTCTTTGTGCGTAAAGCACTTGGAGACAGAGGTGTTTCTCTGTTTGCTCCTTGCGGAACATGGAAACACCATTGCGGCTGGTGTCCATCACAAGCCCACAAGAAGCATTTTTATGTTATTGCAGTGGTGGTTTCTGTAACAATGTGTTTTATATGATGAGTTCCCAATCTCATCAGTTGGCATATATGCCATGCTTCAGAGTGCAGGGACGAATATTGAGATGGATCAGTTGCGAGGTGGTGGTTTATGCTCATTAATGAGAGTATTCGTTGTACATATACTTGAACATTATTCTATGTCCATTTTATTATTATTTAATTATTGTTTTGTGTGGAATGGTTTGTGAGAGCACGTGGGCTCACTTGGAGATATATATTTCTCTTCTCGCTCCTTATGGAGCATGGGGCCACCAATGTGGCTGGCATCCACATGAAGCCCTCATAAAGCATTCACATGCTCTTGCAGTAGTGGTTCCGGTAGCAATCTGTGTTACATGGTGGGATTGCCAGCCTCATGCACAACACCATACTAGTCTCATTGGACGACATGCATGAGTGTGTGTGTGTGATAGTTGAGTGTGTCAGGTGGCGTGGAAGGACTGTGGCAGGTGTGAGTATCGTTTCTCATTATTTATCTATTATGATTTTAACTAGTCGGTGCTTTGTTTGTCTGTTTAAATTAGCAATTGAGCAATGGCTGGGTGTTTTGTTTATTTGCTTACTGGTTTAATGTTTGTTCATTAGTTTGCATTGTGGGTTAGGGTCACTGAAGGTTTGTATGAATAAATACAGCCCCTGCCTTAGAATCAGAGTTTTATTGTTGATCGGGTCGGTTGCGAGTGTTGTTCAAGAAAGTGATCACATATCACAAAAGCATCATCATCTCGCCTACCCTATCACACACACACACACACACACACACATATATATATATATATATATATATATATATATATATATATATATATATATATATATATATATATATAGCTCTGTTTAGAGTGTGTGTTTAGTAACTTTGACTGAGACAAACATGTAGTACATTTAAAAGGATTGGATCGAAGTTCAATTTGTAACATTACAAATAACAAAATTTTAAAATCTCTTTAAGTTTAACAGTTTACAAGTAATAATTTGAATAGTTATGAAAAGGATTTCATCACTTTAATGGGATTTAACTGAATAAAAGAAGTCTTTTTTGGCAGCAGATATTTTCACTTAGCTGCAAATGGTAGTTTCTTCTCCCGCTGGGTTAGTTCTTTTCACTCTGCTCTCGCTCGTCTCAGGGCAAAGTTCAGACGCCGCACGTTCCCAGAACTTCAAGGAGTAATGGTCTAGTTGGTTCTGCGTCTGTCTATAAAACCCTCTTATGATGGCGTCTCTCATAACGTCAGTCCACTTCTACCTTAACTTGGTTCAAGAGATAGTACTTTCTGCTGGTACCACCAATAAGCCAATCTTGGCTATTTACGTTTTTTGCTCAGATGAATAAAAGAGACGAGTCGTTCTCTTACACGCGTATTTTTCTTCGGTCCATAACAGCTAACCATCAAATCAGGCAGCGGCCATCCCGCCTGGTGGCGTCCTGTAGGGGCAGCAACAAATTGATTCAACCTGGTTCGGTCGGCGGCCATCCTTCGTACAGTGCACCAACTCTGGTTCATTCTTTGCATCTCGGCTTCCACAGTTCTACGCCAAGTTGATTTTGGTTGGCTTCTCTTTCGCTTTCCCTCGGGCGTCCATAGCATAGCTGCTCTTGTGATGGTATCAGGGTCACTTCTGAGGACGTGGCTAACCCAACTCCAGCGTCTGACAGCTATGATGGTGTGCATGTCCTCCTGGTTACTTCGAATAATTAGTTCTTGTTTGCTGGGATGTTTTTAATTGTGTAATAGATTCCCTTCTGTCTCTGTGTGTCTTCAGTTTCCTAGTCCCTTTGTTACTTATTAAAATGTAGATATTTCCTGTGCTTTTTTAAGACTTATCGCCATCCTTTGTACAGTGCCCCAACTCTGGTTCATTCCCTGTATCTCAGCCTCCACAGTCCTCCGCTATGTTGTTTTTGGTCGCCCTCTCGTTCGTTTTCCTTCAGGGGTCCATTGCATTGCTGTTCTTGTGATGGCATTGGGGTCTCTTCTGAGGACATGGCCAACGCAGCTCCATCGTCTGCCAGCTATGATGGTGTGCATGTCCTCTTGCTTGCTCCGAGTAAGCAGATCTTGGTTAGTAATGGTATTCGTCCAAAATATTCGGATAATTTGTCTTAGGCATGTTGTGTGAAAAGAGGACAATTTCGACATTTCCTTCTCTGTAACTCTCCAGCTTTCCGCTCCATAGAGAAGCACATAAAGCACACAGCTCTGATATAATCTTAATTTTGCGCTTGTGGTGTACTGAGAGGACTTCCAGATGTTATTTAGACTAAAAAAGATTGTTCTTACTTTGTTCATTCTGTTGTTGTTGTCTGTGCTTGCTCCGCCGTCTGGTGTTACTATGCATCCTAGGTATGTGAAGGTGTCTGTCTGTTCCAGTTGCTGATTCCGTACTGATATGGGCTCAGGGTTGCTCACATTGAGCGTTATGACCTCTGAATTCTTTACATTGATGTTCAAGCCCACCTGCTGGCTATGCTTATTAAGTCTATCCGTATTTCCTGGATGTGTTGATGTAAATGTGCTAGTAGTGCAATGTCATCTGCATATTCCAGATCTTCCAATGTAGAAAATGTAGTCCATCTTATTCCTCTTGGATTGCCAGCTGTTGTCTGGCGCATCACCCAGACTATGACTGTTAAAATAGAGTGGTTAATAAGAGGCATCTCTGTCGTACTTCTGTCTTCACCTCAAAGGTTAGGTTGCTCTGCCCAACGCTACACGTAATGTTGGCATAGAGGCTTTTTATGATTGACACTATGCAGCTTAGAATTCTATAAGCCCTCAGTATTTTCCATAAACTGCCCCTATGTATACTGTCAAAAGCCTTCTCAAAATCAACGAAATTTAAGTACAGCTGTCTTTGCCATTCTGAGCACTGCTTAATAATGTTCCTGAGGGTAAATATATGATCTACACATCTTCTGTTCTTTCTAAATCCTGCTTATTCTTTCCTCAGTTTGTGTGAGGTTGTCTCGGCGAGCTTGAAATTCACAGTGAAATTAAACTGAGAAATGGTCAGCCTATATTCTCCCTCAATGTTGTTATGAATCTAATCAGAAAGATCCAATCATTTTAAATCATGCAGATAGGGTGTGATATTTCAAAATGGTCCCACGTGAAATAAGGTGCGTACCTACACATGTCACGTATTACCATATATGGACATCTGATGCCTTAAATACACTCTCACAAACACATTTGTAGACTCATTGTATAAAATGTAATAAATCCATGATTACCTTTAACCAAGTGACCGGAAAAGATTATATCACACTTGTCTGCCCAAACGTGTCACACAGACAGTAATCTCGTTATCTGTCGTGTGAGTACGCAAACACCGTGTCTTATCGGTGATTAAGCCGAAGCGCTGGCCGATGTACGTGTTAATCTGCCACGCCTATAACCAACAAATAGGGTAGCGCCAAGCAAGTGTGACGTATCATATCAGGCGTTCCTTGCAAATGTGATATTTATCACCTACAGGGTGCTTTGATAAAATCAAATATCTGCTACTTAGTAGAAAATAACGAGAAACGAAAAAAAGAAAGAAAAGTGCGATAATTGACAGCACATAATAAAAATCAGTACCACAAATATACTGATACTGCCGGAGAGAACCAAACAACCCTAAGAGGTCGTCGCATTTCATCACAGTTTGAATATTGTGTCAACTTTTGTTGGCCAGTCTGTCTGCCTTCATGCTTCCAGAAATATGTCTATTTAAGTAATACAATAATTTTGACTTGTGTTTTTATTCAGATACACAGAAAACATAAGCAATTGAAATTTTAATTAACCGATATACACATTATGAATATATGATTAAGAAGGATGCAAATAGCACTAGTTAAGTGTATTATCTTCAATACACAGCATATAACCTAACTATAACCAGCCTGTGTTTCTACACTACACTTGTGTTTATTAATAGAACAACAAATTGTTTTGTGGTACTCGAGAATCTCTTGTACTTTCACTTTCTTGAATTTATATCAGGTTTCTATTAGAGCTTCTGAGAGACTTTCTAATCCGATGTTTTTATGGTTCCTTACTCTCAACAACATTTCTGAAGTTCACAATAATGGCAATGACTTGTCTTTCTCAGCCAGCCTTGACCTTCAGGCCTCTTGTGGTTTCCGAGGTGTTTCTGAGGAGACAAAGAATGTGTCCACTCATCTCTCAGGCATGTCGTATAAGGAGACAAAGAATGTGTCCACTCATCTGTCAGGCATGTCGTAGAAGGAGACAAATATGAGATTCACCATAGCGCTGGTAACCTCACTACCAAAAATAAATTGCTAAAGAAACAACTGCTGTACTCTGTGATAAAGATCACACATTTATTAATAATGTCTTTATTTACTTGTTTCAACCTGACCACACAGTATTTACCTACATGGACATTAGATTACTTATACTCACCTGTGTGGTGCTCAACTCGGAATTTGACAACAGATTTAGATAGAAGAATAGAGAAATTAGGCATAAGATGTTATAGAAATATTCTCAGACAAACGTCCATTGACCGTGTATTAAAAAAAAACACAATCAGAAATGCTATTGGAACATATAAAACACGTACAGTTTAGATGTGAACAAAATGTGAGCACTCGAAAATCGTTTATTTATAGAATTTTTGTGTCGCGCTAATCATACTGGAACCACATAATAGTGATAACATATAACAAAATACTAAACAAACAAGGAAAATACTAATCACATACAGAAGAAACATATAAATAAATCGTCAAACCTCTCCTCTCCCACTTAAAAACATATATTTTCAAGGGAGGTATCTGTGTAGAAAAAGAGACATTTATATTTAAGAAAATAAATAACTAAAATAACAACTGACGTCATTTGACGATTTTTATTGTCTTCTCATTTGTTTCTATTGTCTTTATTATTGTTATTGTTGATCATAATAGACGTCATTGCACTCCGGGCAAACCTATAGGTGCTAAATCTCCCTCTACAAATGACGATGGGTATGAATGTTAATTGTTCCTGTTGTGCGCTGGTTGTATACACGACAGAAGCATTCTTGTATACACCCATCCTTGCAAGTCTTACGTTTGATGACTGATATTGGTCCCGAGCAATTCTGTTGTGGCTTCATTTTAGGTTTTATCTTCACATTTCTGTCTTATAGTTAATCTTTATTTTCTTCCACTTAAGTCCTAATAAGTTTTTGAAGCTAGCCGTTTGGTAGAAGTAGTAACATTCGCTTTTGTATTCGTGTCAATTACTTCAAATTTATTTCAAACTTGAACGAAACTTATAAACTGAAATATTTGATTCAACGCCTAGATTTGACGACCTTACGTTTATATTCAACGAAACGTGTACTTAAAATGAATAAGTTTACTCGAAACATACGTTTATCAAAGAACGACCAACGTCAAAGCAAACAACGATCATAGTCCTCAAAGACGCACGAATCCTTTCAAATAATTTTTCTTTAGTGCACAAATACATCGACATCTCCTTTGCTTCATAACGATACTCCATGAGTCAAGTATAAATATATTCCTAACGTACAATCCATTTCCACACACATGTCATCACTTTTATAAAGTCCAGACGGTGTTTAACTATTTATGAGCTTCGTTCAAGAACTTTGGTATTATCCATAATCAATGTTATTCTCCTATAACTATATATGATTCCTCGTATCAGTCCATTGGGACATATTCCATTAATCCAAATACAGGAGATTATAAATCCACTCAAACACAATCCTACACTCCAGAGACAGCTGTCTTAACAACACTTGGTAAACACACTGCCTAGTTACTAATTCAAACATGCGCAGGTCATGTGCGCGGATAAGCGAACTTTGGGAGTGCTTGGCAAGGAAGAACATGCCAGCACATGTGATCAATGCTAAACAGAGCTTCTACAAGACTTGCAGAAATTATTTGAGGGCAGCAAACCATAGATCAGAAGAGTTCAGGACCACCACAGGTATAATACACGGTGATATTAGGTCACTTTATCTTTTCAAACTCCTCATGGACGAAGTCATCAAAGCATGTGTGGAGATGACAAGAAAGTATTCAGTGGGGTATTGGAAGATGAGACAAGTCTGTATTTCACAGCTGACATTTGCTGATGATGTTACCCTGACTGCTAAATCAGAGGCACATTTTCAATCCAATTTCCAAGTCTGGAAGGAAGAACTGGAGAAGAATGTGATGATTAACAGTGTTCCAAGTAAAAAAAAACAATCGTGATTTCACGAGATGGAAAAATGCATCATATTATGCTTGGGAGACCAAATTGTGGAGCAAGTCAACCACTTTAAATACCCTGGATATATCACAGACTGGAAGAAAGGCATCAAAGAAGAGTTGGCTACCCGAAGAGAGTCAGCAATAAATCGAGGACTCCTTAGCAAAATAGATATTGGAAAGAGGACAAAGATCGCTGTAAACAGCTCCACCTATGTCCCAATCGTGACATATGGATGCGAGTTATGGGAGTGGCTAAAAACAACAAAGAAGCTTCAAACCTCAGACATGTGTCTGAAGAAGGTGGTTGATGTAACAAGAAGAGACATGGTCCTCAACCAAACGATTCGACAAATCCTCAAAACCCAGCCCTTGCAGACCCCAGTAGGACAGTCCAACTTAAGATAGTCTGGCCATACATGCAGAATGGAAGAATGTCGGCTACCACGACAAATATGGTGAACCAAGAGCCAGGGATTCAGACCTCCGTGACGACCCAGAGTTTGCTGGGAGAACAATGCTTGACAATCCCTGAATGACCGAGGACTGGATTGGAACCAGGCCGGGAGGAAGACCGCCGATAAGACAGTATGACGTTCTTTCTAGCAAACCTCTACACCCCAGGGTAGAAGAGGAACGACTAAGTAAGGTTTTCTTTCCGTATCTTTTTTTTAAGGTTTCTCATTGGCTTCATAGCCAGTGCGTCTAGATAAGTTTGACTACATCCAATGAATGTAAAATAGAATGTATAAGAGTGAAATGACTGAAGGAGAAATAGTGATATCATCAATACATGAAGCAGAAATAGCTTGCTGTAATTGTAACTCGTTATGTTGTGAGCAGGGCCGGATTAAGCTAGTGCGGGGCCTGTAGCATATGTTAAGAAAGGGGCCCTATATTTAAAAAAAAAACAATGAAACAACACAAACATATTTGAACACATACATTTTTAATTTGCATAGTAATTATCATTATCAATTAATTCGTGCTTGTAATCCTACAAACTTGCCACTCATGTTGCTGGCGTTGTCATAACTTTGACCACGGCAGTCTTTAATATCAATGTCATTTGCCTTTACAAAATTAAGTAGACTTTTAGTAAGCTGTTCAGCACTATGACCTTTGTCGTGAAATATTCTAATCCACATATATAAATTATCAGGTAAATATAAAGCCTAACAAATAAATTCTAATAAAGAAAAGAGCAATGGTAAAATAACAGTGCTGTCACAAAGAATGTACTCGAAATCCCCCTTTGTTTTATGCTTCGTCTGCAAATTGTAACGTTTCCACGTTAAATATAAGCCACTGCATAAATACAAGCGTTTCCACAACACATTAAAACGTGTGCTGTATTTCTTGCAAAAACATTGAGATACCAAGCTGATCAATGACCTAATTTTAATATTTCATTCATTCCATTTTATACACGGCGTAACTAAAGACAGATGGACTAAAGGATAGAGAGAAGGGAGGGCTGAAAATCAGGAACGCATGCAAAATTGAACACGCGTCTCGCTATTAATGCCACCCCAACAAGCGTAACGCGATACACAATTACTACTATCACGCGTGTAAGGCCACATGCACTAACTTTATTTCAAATCGACAGTGATAAAATTCACTACCCTTCCCAGAGTTAGGTTTTTAAATCCTGAAAAACTCTTATTAGGAAAGATGACAATAGATGGGTTTACGTTTGAAAACATTACAGTACCCAGACAGCACATCTTCGAAACAGGAGGTAGAAGAAATTGCATATTTTGAACGCAGCCACTTAGCTCTTTTAAATTTGTATATTTGGGTTCCTTAGGGCTTGCTGACAAAGAATATGTAAAACGTTACGCAAATAGTCTAGGAATTAACAAGTTATAACCAAAATAAAATAGTGGGGATGCCTGACAGCATGAAATCATTTCTGCTCATAAAAATTTTTTATAACGTGTTTGAAAAAACCTTGCGTACGGAAATAGCCTACCATGTAAACTCCAAATTGATTGGAGCGCAACAAATATAAGACTAAACACGATTGGTCGGACTATAAATACTATCTTTGGTTGTTAGGGGAGACGTAGGAAGGTAAAATTTTTTCAAACACTTGTCGAAACGTGGCTCCATTGGCCAGACTCGCTGATATAATCACTTAGGAGCGTTAGTTCGAGACCACTAGTTCAAATAAGCTTGATAAAGCAACAGTGCGTTGAAGCCAGCTCATATTTTTGCTAAATAAAAGCCTGGAACATAAGCAGATGGGAATTTGTGCCAGTATTTGTGCCAGAATTCATTGCTAGTCAACGTATCTGTGTTTATTCTATGAATTGTGGGACCGTGGTCTTGATGGTATTGAGCAGCACCTGGTCAGAGCTTTGCTGAATCCAGAGTCGGACAGCATACTCCTTGGTCCATTTAGCTATCAGTGAGGTGTCTCCAGAGCCCAGGGGAGAAATCGAGCAGAGGGTCTTTTCCTGCCGCCATCACGCAAGATAAGCTGATGTGGCCAGCTGAGCTCAAAATTATGTACCCCCATCTTAAAATGACCTTGTAAAAATAACATTAAGAGGGGAATTAAATTGTTTTAATATCAGGAACTGAGAACATCTCCAATACTAGTTCCAATAAAGACAAACTATTGAAGTCATGATGACAAATACCAACAGAGCTTGAACAAAACAAAACCAGTATTACCTCATATTACTACTACACAACTAACACACATAGGATACTTTTAATAATATATGTCACTACAATATTCATATTGATAAATTCTGTACATATAACTTGTAATTAAAATTGATTGTGATTCCTGGTTCCCTTTGTATTTGAATCAGGACACATATTCATTCATGACAGCAATGAATACATATTGTTATTTGAAAAGTTATCAGTGACTCCTTTAAGATATCCTTGTAGAGTGTTTTATGTATGTGAGTGTCACAGTGTTGTCAAGTGTAGTGGAATAAATTAAATTGTTTATCTGTCTGTTGTTGTTTTGACTTACACTTCATCATACACATACCCTAGACATATAACGTAGTCATCACACTATTCCAGAATAATTCTGACTGAGGTATACATATGTGGCAGCAAGTAAGGTTATATATAATACACTACTCTTATTAGATATATATATATACCTTCACAGCTGATCTCAGTCAGTACACTAAGTCCCCTATAAATATTTATAACATCCCACTTCACCACATATATTGGGGGCTCGCTCTTGGGATTTTGAATCTTTACCTATTAAAAATATTGGGGGTAATTCACTTCAGGGAATATAAGAATTAAAAGGTATCCTTGGGTGGAATTAAATAAGGTTGAGCTCACGGTGCCTGTGTTGTCCATTAGATATATATTTAGAGATTGAATTGTTGGTTAGACATTGTATAAATTTACCTGATAGACAATGGCGGACCTGGCCAAATTTCGATCTGCTGCTGTTCAGACTGCAAAAGAGTTAGGATTAGATGGGCAAGTTATGGTTGCCTATGTCACTACGGAATGTGACAAATTTATTGAACGCGAAGAAAGAAGGTTTGAAGCCGAAAGAAAGTTAGAGGCTGAAAGGGAAATTAAGAAGTTACAATTTGAGGCTGAGGCTGAGACTAAGAGGTTGCAGGCTGAGGCTGAGACTAAGAGGTTGCAGATTGAGGCTGACAAAGAGGCTAAAGCATTGGAAGCCGAGGAAAGAAGACAGGCTGCAGAAAGGGAAGAGAAGAAATTAGCTGCAGAAAGGGAAGAGAAGAAATTAGCTGCAGAAAGGGAAGACAAGAGATTAGCTGCAGAAAGGGAAGCAGAAGATAAGAGATTACAAAGGGAACATGAGTTACGACTAAGGGAGTTTGAGTTTCAGGGCCATGCTCCTGAAAATGGTGCCAGTCCCTTTGCCTCTGATGCCACTGCTAGCCAAGGAGCCTCAACCTCAGCTATGAATTTTCATTTAGATCATTTTGTTGAGAAAGACGATGATATAGAGAGCTACCTAAATAGGTATGAACTATTAGCTACCACGTATGGGTTAGAGAGAGAAAGGTGGAGCTTAAAGTTATCTCAAGGACTTCGTGGGGCAGCTTATGAAGTTTTGCAAAAATGAGCAGAGGTGATCAGGAAAATTATGACATGCTAAAGCAGGCTCTTTTGTTAAGATATGAAAAGAATGCAGAATTCTATAGGAAAAAATTTAGGAATGCTAAACTACTGTCAGGTGAAACCTATCACCAGTTCTCTGCACGAATAGAGACATACTTGGAGAAATGGACTTCTCTGGGGAAAACCCAAGATCTTAAGGAAATGGTCCTTATAGAGCAGCTAAGAGAGTCCATGGCTCCAGACCTGAGAAAGTTTCTCATGGAACAAGGTGCAGAGAGGCTGGGTGAGTTGCTAAATGTTGCTGAAAGGTATCAAGCAGCTCAAGCAGAGGTAACAGGTAATAAAAAGAAACAAGTGGATAACTTTAGGGCACCACAGAACTTTAATAAATTTGATCCTAAGGATCAAAACAAAGGTAAGCACCAATTTGATAGGCCACGGTATGAAAATAAAAATAAATTCCCACAATTCGATGAAAGGAAATATGATGAAAGAAAATCTTTCAACCAAGGAAAAAGGTGGTGTAAGAATTGTCGATGGACAATCATGACACTGACCGTTGCAGAAGGAAACCTGTGTATATGGCAACCCTTCAGGTCAGGTCGACCTCAAGACAGGAGGAGGATATTATGTTGGATACCACTCCAGAAGAGATGAGGAAGGCACAGGCTGGGGATAAAACACTCAAGCCTTGTTTCAGAAAATTGTCAACTTGTCATACAACTCCAGGCAAGGGAGATTTTTACATGAAAACCAAGTTGATGTATAGGAAGACTGGAGCTAGATCCAAAGGTCAGGGACAGCTGGTACTTCCTAAAAGATATAGGGCAGACTTAATAAGGAGCCTACATGTGAAACCAGATGGGGACCATGAGAAGATAGGTACCATCATTCAAAAGGTGGCTCACAATTATTATTGGCCCAAAGCAAGATGGGACATTGAGAATTTTGTAGAAAGGTGTAGCATAGCACATGAGGGAACACCCACAAGTGGGAACATGGATCAGGACCTGGACACGCCACGGGGCAAAATTAGGCCTGATAATAAAAAGAAAAATAGATTTGATAAAGTGGACCAAATGGAATGGGAAGCCCCTTTTCACGGACAAGCTTCACTTAACTGTTTTACAATGGCCACTATGCGGAGAGTGCAAAAAGATGTCTTACCCCAGGATAAGCCGACAATCCCTCAATCGGACTTAAACAAACTGGAGGAAGAGGATGTAGAGAGGAAATCTCTCATCAAGAATTTTAAGTGGGGAGACAGCCCCAAAAGAAAAATTGGTAGCGGTCGTTTTGTGAATGATAATTCTGGGAGGAAAAATCATCACTATAAAGCTTCGAGTGGAAGAGACCATACCGGTGCATGGACAAATAGGTCCACACAATTAAAGGTCCACATGTAGCTTTGTTAAGAACGTGGACTGATGAAAAGGCAGAGGAAAACATTACATCTTCATACCAATATGTGAATGAGCTGACCACTCGTTTAAAAACTGGCTGGAAACTTGCCAATGAAAATTTGAAACAAGCCAGGAAAAAACATGCTGCCTATTATAACAGGAAGGCGAAAGACAGAAATTTGGCTGTGGGAGAGAAAGTACTGCTTCTTTTGCCCGGGAGTCAGAATAAGTTACAAATTGGATGGCAGGGTCCATATACAGTTTTAGAGAAGGTGTCTAGAACAAATTATAAGATAGATAAGAAGGGGAAAGAAAAAATCTATCATGTGAATCTCCTGAAGAAATATTTGGAAAGAGAACATCAGGAAGAGACACACTTGTTGACCTTGTCCATCGCCATGGAGATGAAAAAGGAACCACTTTCATCATTTGAATATCCATTACACCCCTGTGAGACAGCAGCACAGGTGAAAATCAGTACACATTTAACGAAAACTCAGAAAGAGAGAGTGCAACAGGTTCTAAATAATCATGCAGAGGTGTTAACAGACCGACCAGGGCATACAAACCTATTGGAATATGATATGAAACTGATAGACCCCACACCTGTCTGTATGAAACCATATTCGATTCCGTTTGCTAAGGAGAAAGCTTTGAAGGAAGAGATAGATTATCTATTGAAGGAGGGAATTATTTCACACAGTGAATCCTCATATAGTTCCGGTGTTGTACTCTTAAGGAAGCCCTCTGGAGAACATAGACTCTGTATAGATTACAGGAGACTGAATGCTATTACAGAAGGACAGGTGGATCCATTGCCGGATACAAATCAGCTGTTTGCCAGACTAAATAAAGCTAAATATTTCTCAAAAGTGGATCTGAGTAAATGATACTATCAGATTCCAGTAAAGCCTGAGGTTAGACCATACCTAGCTTTTAGTACCTCAGAAGGACACTATGAGTTTAATAGATTGCCATTTGGATTGAAGAATGCGCCTAGTGTCTTCTCTAGAATGATGAGAAAATTGTTGGATGTAAACATTTCGGAGGAACGTAATGAATCCCTGAGTTGCCTCTTTGATTGAGGATATTCCGAATGTTTCATACAGGAATAAGAAGATTATGGGATCCACTACGAAATCTCTGCTATCACCAGGTATATGTTATCTCCTCATAACGTACATTTTGAGGGAAATATAATGTTCTCTGGACATGTCATTGCGCAGACTCAGAGAAGAGAAATGGTGAATACGGGTTGCGAAGCAGCATTAAGACAAGCACTCACACTTGCGGCTGTTCAGTAACATAACCGAAATATATTATTGGTTGTAGAAGTCTGAGGCAGATTTCATGAGTAGTGCCTACTCTGAATGGACCCAACTACATAAAACCATGATAGCACCACAGCAGAGGAAAGTCAAGTTGACTTACATTTATCTATGTGTATATAGAATAAAGGACTGACATGGGATGTCTGTTTTAAGAGGGGAGGTGTCGTGAAATATTCTAATCCACATATATAAATTATCAGGTAAATATAAAGCCTAACAAATAAATTCTAATAAAGAAAAGAGCAATGGTAAAATAACAGTGCTGTCACAAAGAATGTACTCGAAATCCCCCTTTGTTTTATGCTTCGTCTGCAAATTGTAACGTTTCCACGTTAAATATAAGCCACTGCATAAATACAAGCGTTTCCACAACACATTAAAACGTGTGCTGTATTTCTTGCAAAAACATTGAGATACCAAGCTGATCAATGACCTAATTTTAATATTTCATTCATTCCATTTTATACACGGCGTAACTAAAGACAGATGGACTAAAGGATAGAGAGAAGGGAGGGCTGAAAATCAGGAACGCATGCAAAATTGAACACGCGTCTCGCTATTAATGCCACCCCAACAAGCGTAACGCGATACACACTTACTACTATCACGCGTGTAAGGCCACATGCACTAATTTTTTCGGACCGACAGTGATAAAATTCACTACCCTTCCCAGAGTTAGGTTTTTAAATCCTGAAAAACTCTTATTAGGAAAGATGACAATAGATGGGTTTACGTTTGAAAACATTACAGTACCCAGACAGCACATCTTCGAAACAGGAGGTAGAAGAAATTGCATATTTTGAACGCAGCCACTTAGCTCTTTTAAATTTGTATATTTGGGTTCCTTAGGGCTTGCTGACAAAGAATATGTAAAACGTTACGCAAATAGTCTAGGAATTAACAAGTTATAACCAAAATAAAATAGTGGGGATGCCTGACAGCATGAAATCATTTCTGCTCATAAAATTTTTTTATAACGTGTTTGAAAAAACCTTGCGTACGGAAATAGCCTACCATGTAAACTCCAAATTGATTGGAGCGCAACAAATATAAGACTAAACACGATTGGTCGGACTATAAATACTATCTTTGGTTGTTAGGGGAGACGTAGGAAGGTAAAATTTTTTCAAACACTTGTCGAAACGTGGCTCCATTGGCCAGACTCGCTGATATAATCACTTAGGAGCGTTAGTTCGAGACCACTAGTTCAAATAAGCTTGATAAAGCAACAGTGCATTGAAGCCAGCTCATATTTTTGCTAAATAAAAGCCTGGAACATAAGCAGATGGGAATTTGTGCCAGTATTTGTGCCAGAATTCATTGCTAGTCAACGTATCTGTGTTTATTCTATGAATTGTGGGACCGTGGTCTTGATGGTATTGAGCAGCACCTGGTCAGAGCTTTGCTGAATCCAGAGTCGGACAGCATACTCCTTGGTCCATTTAGCTATCAGTGAGGTGTCTCCAGAGCCCAGGGGAGAAATCGAGCAGAGGAGTCTTTTCCTGCCGCCATCACGCAAGATAAGCTGATGTGGCCAGCTGAGCTCAAAATTATGTACCCCCATCTTAAAATGACCTTGTAAAAATAACATTAAGAGGGGAATTAAATTGTTTTAATATCAGGAACTGAGAACATCTCCAATACTAGTTCCAATAAAGACAAACTATTGAAGTCATGGTGACAAATACCAACAGAGCTTGAACAAAACAAAACCAGTATTACCTCATATTACTACTACACAACTAACACACATAGGATACTTTTAATAATATATGTCACTACAATATTCATATTGATAAATTCTGTACATATAACTTGTAATTAAAATTGATTGTGATTCCTGGTTCCCTTTGTATTTGAATCAGGACACATATACATTCATGACAGCAATGAATACATATTGTTATTTGAAAAGTTATCAGTGACTCCTTTAAGATATCCTTGTAGAGTGTTTTATGTATGTGAGTGTCACAGTGTTGTCAAGTGTAGTGGAATAAATTAAATTGTTTATCTGTCTGTTGTTGTTTTGACTTACACTTCATCATACACATACCCTAGACATATAACGTAGTCATCACACTATTCCAGAATAATTCTGACTGAGGTATACATATGTGGCAGCAAGTAAGGTTATATATAATACACTACTCTTATTAGATATATATATACCTTCACAGCTGATCTCAGTCAGTACACTAAGTCCCCTATAAATATTTATAACATCCCACTTCACCACAACCTTCCATATCCAAAAATGTCACAAATCTTTCAACTGGTCCAGATGGCAAAACATAGCGCACCAGTCAAAGTCAGCTGGTCCATATTAGATATATCTGGAGTAGAATCCAATGAAACGGAATAATACTTGTATTTCTTCACTTCACAGAGAATGTGATCCAGTATGCTGGATCCAATCAGATTGATGAATTCCTCACACGTTGTTTTAGATAGATATGATGTATGTCCAAATCATTTGTTTGCATGAGTACTTATATGCTCTGCCAGAAAAGGGTCAAACTTGGCCAGTAATTCTAACAACCCTAAGTAATTCCCATTATAAGGGTACCCAACAATTTCATCACTGCCACGAAATGAAAGGCCTCGTTCTGCTAAAAACTTCACAAATTCAATTATTCGCTCTAGAAGTTTGTGCCAATACTTTTCTTGAATGTCAATTTGTTTCACAAGAGGGGAATCGACACGTTCACCTTTGTTTTTACGCATCAACAGTGAAATTAAAGCTTGTCTATGTGAGGAGCTTTCTTCATGTCGACGCAATAGATTGCTTGCATTTTTCCAGTCATTAAACCCTTCCACAGTAAACTTTGATGAACATTCTGAACTCATAAGCTTGCATGGGAAACAGAATAGGCGCCCTTTACTTTCTAAATAGCATAACCATTTTCTTGCATGTTGCTTGTTTGTAAGTTTATGAATATGTGTAAAATAGACTTCTGACAGTATCGAGTTATCTTTTCAGTGTCATACAATCGCACGGATGAAGAGAAGGCACTATCAACATGTTGACATTTTTCACTTCACTTGGATATGCAATATTCACGCTCACAGTCATCTACATTGTTCGGCCAGTCACCAATATCATTAGAGTACTTCTTCGTTTCACTTATTCTTTCACATTCAGACTCAGTGTATACTGGGTTTTGCTGTATGTTTTCTGCTGCACAGCCTGCACTAGTACTAGTTGTTCCTGTACTTCCAGCTTCAGCGGTTAGAGTACCACCACCATGAACATCAAACTACTCTGTCAGCTTACGTGTTTTTGATATCACAATTTGATCTCTTCTTTCTTTTTCTTCCTTCGCTTTACGTTTTTCACTTCCAGAAGCATAATTACGTCCAATATCTCTGTGTCTACTGCTCATTTTTTGAGTTTTCTAACCTTACAAATTAAGAAATTTTAATCAAGATCGAAAGAGAGTGCGAGCACGTATACCTCAATTAAAACAGGAAGTTTCCGTTTCCTAAATTCTAGTTTTTATTGTTAATGCAAATTCATTTCACAAAGAACGAAACAAAATTAGAGGGGCAGTCGCCTAGAGCCAAAAAAGTGGCTTCCGTCCAAACGTGACCAAATTTTCAACGCCACTTAAATGGCTTCCGTCCGCAAACAGTTAAGATTAAAATAATGAAGAGTCACACTAAGTCACCCTCTTATGCTCTTTCTCTCACAATTTCGTGACACCAAATGAAAAGGCGCTAAAGATGGCATAAATCACAAGATCATTGGTTTAACGCTCGTATTTTTTTTTCTTCTCTCTAACCAGCGGCACTCGAGCTTTCCAGCTCTTTTGGCCCAATGACATGTCATTGCGAGGCTGGGGGGTCAGTGGACTTTCCTTCCAACCCGGTCAGGAGCTTCGCTCCTTCCCATCAACGCTCGTATTAGAATTAGACCAAACAATTATGTACATATTTATTGGCGCGGGGCCCCTAAAAGCGCGGGGCCCGTAGCATATGCTACTTGTGCTACTACGTTAATCCGGCTCTGGTTGTGAGGTGTTACTGGCTCGTGTAATACGATGTCTGTATATTACTATATTTTAGTTAGGGGAGATAACTTTTGTCTCTTTAAGGGATACAATTTTATTAATACAAATTTAAAATCTGTTCTAAAACTTTTCCATCGGTTTTTGAAGCTGCCTAATTTTGCTTCTCAATTTTATGACACAATTAATTTTAAACTAGAGTCTTTAGACTTCTGATACTTGTTATAAAACTTTGGTTTTTCTTATGTAACACTTTATACGCAGATTAAAGAGCTGCACTTGATACATAATTATAATAGTAAACACTTACGTGTGCAGTAAACAGTGGTAAATTTACGTCAACTCGTAACACTACGACTACTGAAGCGGACAGCCATATTCTCGCTCGCTCGTTCCACATCCAGTGAAAGTTTTTCAGAACGTTAAACAAGACTAATTTCAGATACGTTTTTTCTCTTCTTTAACGCATTTAAACTAAATATTATTAATCACCTCTATTATTGGTTAATTGCTTTTAATGTTAGTTAATAATTGATAGGAGTACAGTATTGGTATAAATACAACTATTAGTGAAATACAATAAATTAGCACTATTTTCGCTCGCTCGTTCCACATCCAGTGAAAGTTTTCAGTACGCTACACAAGACGAATGTCAGATAAGTTTTTTTCTCTTCTCTAACATATTTAAACTAAATATTATGAATCACCTCTAGTATTGATTAATTGCTTTTAACGTTAGTTAATAATTGATAGGAGTATTGGTATAATTAAAATATTAGTGAAATAGAATAAAGAAGCCCAGGTAGGCCAACCACGTGAGGGTCATTTGTAAAGTGGAGTAGCCATCTTGTTTTTCATTGTGTAATTAATACATGCATCTTTCGTCGTTGAGCCGCACGTGAACAAAATTAAATTTAATTTAAATTTACTAGCTTAGTAGTAGGACTAGTCAGCTTTTAACTATTGATATCTAAACATAATTTAAAATTTATAAAAAAAAAAAAAAATATCTTGTCTTGTGTTAATTTAGCATTAGGCATATATAGAGCATAAATATTAATTGTAAGTCATCGGTGATAGATATAAAATAAAGATAGAGAAATTAGACAATATTTTATAAAAAGAGTAAAGACAACTCGTATACAACAAAATATTTGTAGCACAATAAGAGCAAATAAGTCCAACATAGTGCTAACCAGATTGCAGTCAGGGGAGGGAAAAGCTTGGAGCAAAACAACAGAAAAACATACTTGTACTAAGGAAGGAACATCAAAACGAACAGTAAATGAGAGGAACAAAAGCCCTGGTCTGAAGGACACATAAATTAAGGACAAAATTGAAACCATCAAGGAAAAAATAAAAGTGATTATTAAAGTAAATAAAGACAGGGAATCAAACAAAAAAAGCAACGAGAAAGATACAGAAATTCGGACATCAAAGGAAGGTGCTGCAAAAGATTGGAACACCAACTTCGACAGGAAATAAAGCCGCAGAACACATTACTAAGGACAAAGAGGGAAATGCAGACCAATGCACTCAGGAAACCAAAGAACACAAAGAAAGTGCCGAGGACAGCCTAAAGGAAACAAAAACACACAGAAAAAGAGTTAAAATTACTCAAATAGGAGGGACAGAAGCAACTCTGAGAGCCCTACCCGATGACAAAATCATGGTTATCTTAGAAAAAATAATAGACAAAAAAATCTATTAACAGACTACAAAAAACAAGCAATGGTATAGTACTCTGCATGAACAGCACATAAAAAGCCAAGGTCCTAATAAAAAAAGAAAAATCTAAAGAAGTGCAACTCCCACATAAAATAAATATACAAATGGAGCTGATCAAAGAGATTAGAAAAGTCATATTCAAGGTCATCGATACAAATTTAACAGAACAAGAGATCCACACAAACATGGTGAAAGAAAACCCAGAAACTAAGATAGAAAAGGTAGAACGAATTAAAACTAAGCAGCAGAAGAATACATCAGTGGTAGTAGTAGTATGAAATGCGCAACTTGAGGCGTTTTCAGGCGGCGGTGCATAACTTTTATATAGCAAAAAACTCGATCGATTTCAGGCGGCGGCGTTTCAGGCGGCGGCGCATGACTTTTTATATAGCGATATATTTTAGCGGCGGGGCTTCCTCTGACGATCAGACGTATGACTTTTTATATAGCAATAAATTTGTTCGATAATGGTATTGTTTATACATGTATACATACAATATATATAAAAAATCGATAATGACGGAAAATTAAAAAAATCGATAATTAGTAGGTTACTAAGAGGTTTTTTGAAGTGCCTTTTTGTGTTGGCGTGGGTGACGATGTATGTTGTAGGGGTAGCTGGCGGGGTGGGTTAGGGTGGATTTTTGTGTGAAGTATTGTGTTGGTAGTGTATTGATGTGTTTGTTTATACATGTATACATACAATATATGTATAAAAAATATAAAAAATCGATAATGTTGGGTTACTAAGAGGTTTTTTGAAGTGCCTTTTTTGTGTTGGCGTGGGTGACGATGTATGTTGTAGGGGTAGCTGGCGGGGTGGGTTAGGGTGGATTTTTGTGTGAAGTATTGTGTTGGTAGTGTATTGATGTGTTTGTTTATACATGTATACATACAATATATGTATAAAAAATATAAAAAATCGATAATGTTGGGTTACTAAGAGGGTTTCTGAAGTGCCTTGTTTGTGCTGGCGTGGGTGACGATGTAGCTGGCGGGTTGGGTTAGGGTGGATTTTGTGTGTTATGTATTGTACCGGTAGAGTGTTTGGTTGTAGGTGTCTTAATTGTGTGTTGTAGTTTGAGGGGGTGTTGAATCGTGGGGTGTGTTGGGGTATGGGTTTTTGTGTGCGTGTATTTTAATTGTTGTATATACAATATATATATATATATATATATATATATATATATATATATATATATATATATATATATATATATATATATATATATATATATATATATATATATATATATATATATATATATATATATATATATATATATATATATATATATATATGGGAGTGAAGTGTTAGAGACCTGGACTAGGTCTACCATCGAAAGTGCGTCACGGTATTGTTGTGTATTGTTTATTTTACATATAGACATATTTTACAACAGTTATACGATTAGTTAGACGATAGACTTAGATAATAAGAAGACGATATATTTAGACATATATTTTACAAGATATACGAACAATTAGACGATATATTTAGACAAACAGTTATACAAACAGTTAGACATATATTGAGACACACAAACAGTTAGACGAAATACAACGGACGATATAGGTAACAAAAGAAGAATTTTAGTTAATATATATTTTATTTTGTCAAATTGTTATATTTGTAAGATTCATATTCTTTATTTTTTATATACAATACTGGATTGTAGTAACAACATATATGGTAATATATAGTATTTTTTAACATAATACATTGTGCGGTAATTTTTTATCAAATGAATGTACAATAATTATATAGGAAAGACAGTATTTTTTAACATTATCAAACATTGATATTTTCACAAATGAATGTACAATAATACATAGAGGAATTATATAGGAAGGATGTATGTTCAAAATATTTTTTATATACAATATCACAGCTGCAGGCCAGACCTTGAGGGGAGTCGTCACATTGTCGTAAGAAATAGAGGTGTGTGTTGTATATACCTGTGGGTGTCTGTGTGTATCTGGAAGACAGTTTAGATGTTGAGGGGTGATGTGGTGACGTTGTCGGGATGCACCTGTCGTTTTATGTAAAAGTAAGATAGGGCGTTGCGGTGTTGTTCGTATGTGTAGACGGAGGATTTGGGTGCCCGGAACCCGATATTTTTCCCACCCTGTGCTTGTTGTGTGCTGAGGACGTCTAAGAATGTGTGTTTGTCTACTTTGTTGTGGTGTTTGTTCAAGCGATTGAGTGGTCTTGAATATGATATAGATAGAAGGATGTGGCCGGGATTGCTTCAACATAATATTTTGTATTGGGTCTTTTTAATTGTGCTTGTGTGACAATATCGCTATCGTGTATTTGTGTGAGAAAAGATTTGAAATCTGTAAGATTTTTGACTAAGTGGGGTTGATCTAACACACACGCGTTATTATTCGAAGAGTGAAAAAATCTTAATTCGTTTGTTTCTCTGTTTCTCAAAACTACGTGGTGACTGAAGTTAATCTTAAAGCGTTTTGTCTGTTGTGTAAAGACAGGAAGCAAAAGACTTTCCCATTCAATTCTTTGGCTATTATGGAAAAAAGTGAAAGTGGACAGATATTTGTGGTTGTTTGTATGTGTTTTGATAGCGTCCCAGTTGTCAGTGTTGACTTCTCGTATGCCAGCCTGTAAGTCTTGTAAACTGTCTTGGTCAGAGGACAAGCGAGTTTTTTTATTAGAGATTTGATGACTAGACATTGGTCGTTTCTTGGTCTGACCTGTTTTTGGTGGTTGAGATGGGGTGGAGGGAATTGTTGCAGCTGAAATGGCACCTGATGTTAGTGTGTGTTGGTGCGCTGATGTTACAGGTGCTGATGATGATGTTCTGGAAGAGACTGTGTCGCCTGCCGCAGCAGATGATGGTTGATAGTCCTGCGCCGATGTTGAAGGTGGTGACATTCTCGCTAAGTCTGGTATTGCTGTGGCACCTGATGATGTTGGATTCTGTGTTGTAGCTGACGTGAAAGGGCTCATTGTTGAAGTAGGTGTTGTGGGACCTGATGGAGCTGGTTTCTGTCTTGTTAATGGAGTAGGGATAGAGGCGTGTTGTTGTTTTAGATGTACCCGTAGGTTATCAGCCCGTGTAAAGTTTTTATTGCAGACCTCACATACTAGTAGAGTCAGCGAGTGCCTGGTCTTGCTGTGTCGTAATAGGTCGTCACGGCGGGTGAAAGTCTGTCCACATCTGCTACATATCAGATTGGTTTGTGCCACTGATGTGTCTGTTTGTGCTGAGCCGGACCCATGTTTATTCTCTATGTGACGTTTCAGCGTATCGGGTCTGGTAAATACTAAACCACAGAAAGCGCACTCATGATTGTGGCGGTCGTGTGCTGTGGCCATATGCCGAGTAAGATCATAACCTCGCTTGAAAACAGACTGGCAGCGTAAACAGGTATAGCCCCATCGTTGAGTTGACTCCATCTGTGAAAAGACGAACAAAAAGACGTTAGGCACTCATAAATAAAATTAAATATATGTAATGAGAGAGAGAGAGAGAGAGAGAGAGAGAGAGAGAGAGAGAGAGAGAAAGCGAGAAAGAGAGAGAGAGTGAAAGAGAAAGAGAGAGAGAGAGAGAGAGAGGAAGAGAGAGAGAATATACAGGTAAATAAAACACAGACTTATAGATAGGTATACACACGCCGACTCTTCCTTATAACCAGTCTTATTGTTTAGTCTGTTATCAAAGGAAATAATTTTGTTTAACATATCAGAATGGTCCACGCGCGCGCGCGCTGTGGAAGCAAAGATAAAGATATGGATTTAAAACTCAGCCCGTTCGCGAGACAGTACCGAGTTGACCTGTCCTTTTTTAAAATAACGAAAATATAAGTATTTATTAAAGTGTATGTTAGTTTCAATCATGGTTATAGCAAGGTGACTTAATGTAATATGTTGATTGTATTATCTCTATCTTTTTCCGTGTGTAGTTCAGTATTCTTTTAAAAGCCAAAATACGCTATTTTCTAAACTATTATGTTGTGTAATTTTCACGGACTGGTTAGGTAGTTTGTAGTGACTCGGGTCCTTAGTTATTTTTAAAGTAATATGTTTGTAGTTACTATGAGAAGTTCTTTATAGAAGCAGCTTGTGAGTACAGAAATACGACTCGAGCGCATGTGTTGTGGAATCAAATCAATTTATCGATCTACCCAAACGTCTTTGCGCTACATCCAAGCAAGTATTTGAATTAGACTATTAGTCTATACAAGTTTAGAGTGTTGTTATCAGAAAGTATTACAAGTTGTAAGTATCACGGATATTTTTCAAAACCCAAATATAATTTGCTTTCGCACGAGTTTAACAATAGACGAGAAACGTAGATAAGGTTTAAACTAAGGTATTTTTCTCACTACTATACCCAGCACATAAAAAATAAGTCGGATAATTCTTAACTTAGCTAAACCATACACACATGTAAGAATTTAACAAACAACTATTATTAAAATACCTATTAGTCTAGACATATTAACTTTGAAACAGCCTTTACCAACACTGGCTATTACACAGACATGTCTTTTAAATAGAAAACAGATATTTAATACAACACACGGATAAGTAATAATAAGTTAGTCTCGGAGTTAACATCTTAAAAAACACACAGATAAAAATAACAGAGATATTTATTTATATTTAACACCTTAACACAAAAACACGAAGACCGAAAACATAAACGAAAACAAACGATTACAAACAAAACAGATATTTTTAAGCATAAAGATATTTATTGTATATATCCTAGCGAAAACAAACAGCTATATAAAAATATTTATTTTTTATACATAAAGAAGTGTTATATATTTTAACTTCCTATTATTATTTTTATATTATTATAGGGAAAAACAGACGAATACACACATATACATATACTGAGTTTACATTTAGAACTTTGCATAGGGTTTTCTTCCAGTCTCTGAGTGTTAAGAAAATACGCCCAGAAACAAAAATGAAAACACAAACACATACCCAGATATTTTTCCACAGAGTCTTAATACCCTTAAAAAGACACAGACATATATCTCTTAAAGGCCAGATAAATTTAACACAAAATACGAATAAAAACAGAATAACATACGTTTGGTAGTGAGCTGTTGCTTTTTCAGAAGTTTGATATGAGAAGACTTTCACAACGTTTTTTCAGAGACGTTCACCGGTCCAGGTCTGGTTAAAGAATGAGACATGTCTAAAACAACTCATGATTAAGACAATGACTTTCCAATAAAAGTAGTCCGAGCGTATGAATTTCGGGATGGAGCCAGATTGGTTGTTGTGTAGAGACACAGTTTCAGAAAATAGTTCGCGCGCAAGCACTTTGGCATGGTTTGGTCGATAAAAACGTTATCATAACGTATGAACAGGAAACCAGATCAATGACCCGCACAAAAAACATCACGCGTAAATTTCTGTTCACGTCACTCATACACAGTTATTATATTGTATGTTTCAAACAACAAACATGCTAAAAAACGTGAGAACCCCCTGATGCCAACATGTATTGAGAATCACTGATCAAGAATGTGAGAATCACTGTTCATGAATTTGAGAATCACTGTGTTTAAAAAACATTTACAACAAATATAAGTGTCTGTTTGGTACATTTCCTTTTAGTTATCATATATATTTTAAAGCTTGCTATTTAAAAGATATCATTTGTATCTTATTAGGTTCTGGATATATTTTTATATATATTTAACACCCATATTTTGAAACAATCTATATTTTTATATGCAGACGGACATTATCATATATTTTAGTGTTTCGAAAACATTTGTTAAAATGATTGATCGCAAAAAAATGTTTTGTCCCCTCAAACAGCTGATAGAGAGAGAGAGAGAGAGAGAGAGAGAGAGAGAGAGAGAAAGAGAAAGAGAGAGAAAGAGAAAAAGAGAGAGAGAGAGAAAGAGAGAGAGAGAGAGAGAGAGAGAGAGAATGAGAATAAACAGGTAAATAAAACACATTCTTATTTCTTATTCTATGTGAAAGAAATGCCCCGCGCGCGCGCTGTGTCAACAAAGATATCGATTAAAAAACCACGCGCTCACGATACAAGTGACCCCCTGTCGTTTAAGAAATAACCTTTATTAACCTGTTTGAGCGTTTGTACCATACCAAGGCGTTTTTCTTTGTGTAGCTCGACAAATATGGTATGTTCTAAATATTATTTTTAATGTGATAAAAGTGTTTATTAATTTTTGAGTTATCAGATTCTGTCTTTTTTATATTTGTTATGTTAACACAAATAAACATCGCAAAAATAAAATGAACAAAATACTTGTCTAACAGTAGGTGACAAACATGACTAAGTTTTAAATAGAAAACAGATATTTTAAAAGTTATTTATGGTATCCAAACGAAAACACTTATATTTTGAAACAGATTTTTAGCAACACCGACTAGTGCACAGATATATCTTTTTGTTTAAATATTTAATACAATACACAAACATCTAAAACTTTTTATAATTTTATTAAACAGAAATAATTATTTTTACACCCTAACACACGAAAAAAAACCAGATATTTTTAAAGATATTTATTGTATCCTAACGAAAACACTTATATTTTTAAAGATATACATCCTAACACAAAATACGAATACACAGACACACACACACACACACACACACACACACATTTAGACCTTTGTGTAGGTTATTTCTTTACAGTGTCTGTTAAGAAAAATACGCCTAGCGAACAACAAACGGGCAGATATTTAAACAGAGAAATAACAGATATATATATTTAACATTCTAACGTGTTTCTCACTTTTTTGTTAAGTTTTATTTCAAGAATACTTTGTTAGATACTCTATTTTATTTTACTTTTTTGGTACAACTTTTGTTTAAAATGGTTGGTCGCAAAGACAAAACTTATCTCTAATGCCTTTCTTTCCACGTCAACAAACTATCCAGACACCTGCGCGTATTACAAATAAACGATAACTGGATTTATGCTGGAACGTGCCGAAACAGACCTCAAAGTATTCACATCTGTTCCCTGAGTAAATAACTGCTAAGGGCTCAAGTAATAGTATACAATGCGGGAAACGGTTAGTATTCTGCAGCGCGCCTTGTTATCTAACTATTACCCTCTAACTATTATACTCTTCCTATTCTCGGCTTCTTGCCTAAAAATCCTCTTCTTGTTATCTAACTATTATCGTCTTCTTGTTATCTCAAGTCCGCCATCTTGCCTAAAAATCCTCTTCTTGTTATCTAACTATTATCTCTATATAAATATCGTCTTCTTGTTATCTCAACTCCACCATCTTGCCCCTCCTCTTCTTGTTATCTCAACTCCGCCATCTTCCCCCTCCTCTTCTTGTTACCTCAAGTCCGCCCTCTTGCCCCTCCTCTTCTTGTTACCTCAAGTCCGCCATCTTCCCCCTCCTCTTTTTGTTACCTCAACTCCGCCATCTTCCCCCGCCTCTTCTTGTTACCTCAAGTCCGCCCTCTTGCCCCTCCTCTTCTTGTTACCTCAAGTCCGCCATCTTCCCCTCCTCTTCTTGTTACCTAAAGTCCGCCATCTTGCCCCTCCTCTTCTTGTTATCTCAAGTCCGCCATCTTGCCCCTCCTCTTCATGTTACCTCAACTCCGCCCTCTTGCCCCTCCTCTTCTTGTTACCTCAAGTCCGCCATCTTGCCCCTCCTCTTCTTGTTATCTCAACTCCACCATCTTCCCCCTCCTCTTCTTGTTACCTCAAGTCCGCCCTCTTGCC
>JAMPIV010020095.1:60000-196292 GCA_024509875.1 Oreohelix idahoensis
CATCAGGGGGTTCTCACGTTTTTTAGCATGTTTGTTGTTTGAAACATACAATATAATAACTGTGTATGAGTGACGTGAACAGAAATTTACGCGTGATGTTTTTTGTGCGGGTCATTGATCTGGTTTCCTGTTCATACGTTATGATAACGTTTTTATCGACCAAACCATGCCGAAGTGCTTGCGCGCGAACTATTTTCTGAAACTGTGTCTCTACACAACAACCAATCTGGCTCCATCCCGAAATTCATACGCTCGGACTACTTTTATTGGAAAGTCATTGTCTTAATTATGAGTTGTTTTAGACATGTCTCATTCTTTAACCAGACCTGGACCGGTGAACGTCTCTGAAAAAACGTTGTGAAAGTCTTCTCATATCAAACTTCTGAAAAAGCAACAGCTCACCACCAAACGTATGTTATTCTGTTTTTATTCGTATTTTGTATTAAATATCTCTGGCCTTTAAGAGATATATGTCTGTGTCTTTTTAAGGGTATTAAGGCTCTGTGGAAAAATATCTGGGTATGTGTTTGTGTTTTCATTTTTTTTTCTAGGCGTATTTTCTTAACACTCAGAGACTGGAAGAAAACCCTATGCAAAGTTCTAAATGTAAACTCGGTATATGTATATGTGTGTATTCGTCTGTTTTTTCCTATAATAATATAAAAATAATAATAGGAAGTTAAAATATATAACACTTCTTTATGTATAAAAAATAAATATTTTTATATAGCTGTTTGTTTTCGCTAGGATATATACAATAAATATCTTTATGTTTAAAAATATCTGTTTTGTTTGTAATCGTTTGTTTTCTTTTATGTTTTCGGTCTTCGTGTTTTTGTGTTAAGGTGTTAAATATAAATAAATATCTCTGTTATTTTTATCTGTGTGTTTTTTTAAGATGTTAACTCCGAGACTAACTTATTATTCCTTATCCGTGTGTTGTATTAAATATATGTTTTCTATTTAAAAGACATGTCTGTGTACTAGCCAGTGTTGGTAAAGGCTGTTTCAAAGTTAATATGTCTAGACTAATAGGTATTTTAATAATAGTTGTTTGTTAAATTCTTACATGTGTGTATGGTTTAGCTAAGTTAAGAATTATCCGACTTATTTTTTATGTGCTGGGTATAGTAGTGAGAAAAATTCCTTAGTTTAAACCTTATCTACGTTTCTCGTCTATTGTTAAACTCGTGCGAAAGCAAATTATATTTGGGTTTTGAAAAATATCCGTGATACTTACAACTTGTAATACTTTTCTGATACAACACACTCTAAACTTGTATAGACTAATAGTCTAATTCAAATACTTGCTTGGATGTACGCAAAGACGTTTGGGTAGATCGATAAATTGATTTGATTCCACAACACATGCGCTCGAGTCGTATTTCTGTACTCACAAGCTGCTTCTATAAAGAACTTCTCATAGTAACTACAAACATATTACTTTAAAAATAACTAAGGACCCGAGTCACTACAAACTACCTAACCAGTCCGTGAAAATTAGACAACATAATAGTTTAGAAAATAGCGTTTTTTTGGCTTTTAAAAACAATACTGAACTACAACACACGAAAAAGATAGAGATAATACAATCAACATATTACATTAAGTCACCTTGCTATAAACCATGATTGAAACTAACATACACTTTAATAAAATACTTATAATTTTCGTTATTTTAAAAAAGGACAGGTCAACTCGGTACTGTCTCGCGAACGGGCTGAGTTTTAAATCCATATCTTTATCTTTGCTTCCACAGCGCGCGCGCGCGTGGACCATTCTGATATGTTAAACAAAATTATTTCCTTTGATAACAGACTAAACAATAAGACTGGTTATAAGGAAGAGTCGGCGTGTGTATACCTATCTATAAGTCTGTGTTTTATTTACCTGTTTATTCTCTCTCTCTCTTTCTCTCTTCCTCTCTCTCTCTCTCTCTTTCTCTTTCTCTCTCTCTCTTTCTCGCTTTCTCTCTCTCTCTCTCTCTCTCTCTCTCTCTCTCTTTCATTACATGTATTTAATTTTATTTCTGTGTGCCTAACGTCTTTTTGTTCGTCTTTTCACAGATGGAGTCAACTCAACGACGTGGCTATACCTGTTTACACTGCCAGTCTGTTTTCAAGCGAGGTCATGATCTTACTCGGCATATGGCCACAGCACACGACCGCCACAATCATGAGTGCGCTTTCTGTGGTTTAGTATTTACCAGACCCGATACGCTGAAACGTCACATAGAGAATAAACATGAGTCCGGCTCAGCACAAACAGACACATCAGTGGCACAAACCAATCTGATATGTATCAGATGTGGACATACTTTCACCCGCCGTGCTGACCTATTACGACACAGCAAGACCAGGCACTCGCTGACTCTACTAGTATGTGAGGTCTGCAATAAAAACTTTACACGGGCTGATAACCTACGGGTACATCTAAAACAACAACACGCCTCTATCCCTACTCCACCAACAAGACAGAAACCAGCTCCATCAGGTCCCACAACACCTACTTCAACAATGAGCCCTTTCACGTCAGCTACAACACAGAATCCAACATCATCAGGTGCCACAGCAATACCAGACTTAGCGAGAATGTCACCACCTTCAACATCGGCGCAGGACTATCAACCATCATCTGCTGCGGCAGGCGACACAGTCTCTTCCAGAACATCATCATCAGCACCTGTAACATCAGCGCACCAACACACACTAACATCAGGTGCCATTTCAGCTGCAACAATTCCCTCCACCCCATCTCAACCACCAAAAACAAGTCAGACCAAGAAACGACCAATGTCTAGTCATCAAATCTCTAATAAAAAAACTCGCTTGTCCTCTGACCAAGACAGTTTACAAGACTTACAGGCTGACATACGACAAGTCTACACTGACAACTGGGACGCTATCAAAACACATACAAACAACCACAAATATCTGTCCACTTTCACTTTTTTCCATAATAGCCAAAGAATTGAATGGGAAAGTCTTTTGCTTCCTGTCTTTACACAACAGACAAAACGCTTCAAGATTAACTTCAGTCACCACGTAGTTTTGAGAAACAGAGAAACAAACGAATTAAGATTTTTTCACTCTTCGAATAATAACGCGTGTGTGTTAGATCAACCCCACTTAGTCAAAAATCTTACAGATTTCAAATCTTTTCTCTCACAATTACACGATAGCGATATTGTCACACAAGCACAATTAAAAAGACCCAATACAAAATATTATGTTGAAGCAATCCCGGCCACATCCTTCTATCTATATCATATTCAAGACCACTCAATCGCTTGAACAAACACCACAACAAAGTAGACAAACACACATTCTTAGACGTCCTCAGCACACAACAAGCACAGGGTGGGAAAAATATCGGGTTCCGGGCACCCAAATCCTCCATCTACACATACGAACAACACCGCAACGCCCTATCTTACTTTTACATAAAACGACAGGTGCATCCCGACAACGTCACCACATCACCCTTCAACATCTAAACTATCTTCCAGATACACACAGACACCCACAGGTATATACAACACACACCTCTATTTCTTACGACAATGTGACGACTCCCCTCAAGGTCTGGCCTGCAGCTGTGATATTGTATATAAAAAATATTTTGAACATACATCCTTCCTATATAATTCCTCTATGTATTATTGTACATTCATTTGTGAAAATATCAATGTTTGATAATGTTAAAAAATACTGTCTTTCCTATATAATTATTGTACATTCATTTGATAAAAAAATTACCGCACAATGTATTATGTTAAAAAATACTAATATCCTATTACCATATATGTTGTTACTACAATCCAGTATTGTATATAAAAAATAAAGAATATGAATCTTACAAATATAACAATTTGACAAAATAAAATATATATTAACTAAAATTCTTCTTTTGTTACCTATATCGTCCGTTGTATTTCGTCTAACTGTTTGTATGTCTCAATATATGTCTAACTGTTTGTATAACTGTTTGTCTAAATATATCGTCTAATTGTTCGTATATCTGTTGTAAAATATATGTCTAAATATATCGTCTTCTTATTATATAAGTCTATCGTCTAACTGTTCGTATAACTGTTGTAAAATATGTCTATATGTAAAATAAACAATACACAACAATACCGTGACGCACTTTTGATGGTAGACCTAGTACAGGTCTCTAACACTTCACTCCCATATATATATATATATATATATATATATATATATATATATATATATATATATATATATATATATATATATTGTATATACAACAATTAAAATACACGCACACAAAAACCCATACCCCAACACACCCCACGATTCAACACCCCCTCAAACTACAACACACAATTAAGACACCTACAACCAAACACTCTACCGGTACAATACATCACACACAAAATCCACCCTAACCCAACCCGCCAGCTACATCGTCACCCACGCCAGCACAAACAAGGCACTTCAAAAACCCTCTTAGTAACCCAACATTATCGATTTTTTTATATTTTTTATACATATATTGTATGTATACATGTATAAACAAACACATAAATACACTACCAACACAATACTTCACACAAAAATCTACCCTAACCCGCCCCGCCAGCTACCCCTACAACATACATCGTCACCCACGCCAACACAAAAAGGTACTTCAAAAAACCTCTTAGTAACCCAACATTATCGATATTTTATATTTTTTATACATATATTGTATGTATACATGTATAAACAAACACATCAATACACTACCAACACAATACTTCACACAAAAATCCACCCTAACCCACCCCGCCAGCTACCCCTTGTAGTGAAATGGACAGAGATACAACGGTAAAATATCTCCAAGGATAACATTTAAGGATAAAAACATAATGCGTAGGCTGCGAATAGTACATGATCGCCTAGACCGCGGGTCATCATCCTCCATAATAATTGACTTGCTAGACAGGAGGGGAACGGCGGATCAAAAAGGAAAAAAATATGACTGGAAAGATTGCGTGAGACTAGAAAGGCTAAGGAGACGCAATTGGGGGAGGGGGGGGGGGGGGGGGGGGGGGGGGGGGGGGGGGGGGGGAACGGAGAAAAGTCACGTTTCCCAAGTTGACATAAAAAGTAAGCAACTCGACAGAAGGGACCTTAGATATAATACGCCACAGTCATTTATTGGACGCTTTTGCAATACCAAGCCCTTGATTTGAATTCAGCGGCTAAACGCCGATGTTAGGAATATTACAAAAATTAAAAAGTAAATTTTTCTTAATATTAATGTTAGGAATATAAAAATTAGCTGGCCGGATGGCCTATTCTGAGCAGTGAACTAATATGTTCTTAATTTTACAGACGGATAGATAATATTGAAGATAATGACAAAAGACAGTGTTGTTCACATCATCGACAGACTGTATTGAATCTAAAAGTGTCGCTAATTGCACAAAAAAAAACACGACCTCGAAACGCAGGTGTTCAAATTTACTTAGTATGGAGGAGAGGGTTTTTGGGTGGTAGCTGTGTCTAAATATAACTTTTAACGACAAAATTTTGGAGGGGAGAGAAAGGTTGGTTCAAAAATCAAGTACATTTTGTAAAACACTAGTAGAGACGGACAGACTAACAGATAACCATCCATACTTGACTGAAGCATGACTGAAATGACTTTATGGTAGGAAATTTGAATTTAAAATAAACCTAGGCAGTGATTGGCCACAGACAATCATATCATTAGCGCTCAGACGCGAAAGTGGGGCCATTTTTCAATAGTTGTTCAGTGATAGACACAGATTTTAAAGTGTGGTGATTTCCATATGAAAGAAAGTGTAATAAATTTAGGGACGCCATACTATAGCCAGCAGCTCAGCTGAGTTTTGCTAGCAATTCTGTGTTATTTATTCATAATCTGAGCTGCGAGTTTCTGTTGTCAACAAAGCAGTGACTATTCAGTTGGTGACTTTACTCGAGTGTATCTGTGCAGTACTTGTGACAGAGACCACCATTATTGCCCGCCAGCACGGAGAGGTGGGACCACCTGATTTCAGCACCAGAGCTACAACTAAAGATGAGTGAGCCTCTGGTCTGCTGGACATTCACCAAAGCCCTTTAGTGACTAATACCCTCATAAAAATTCCCACCATTTTCTGGACACTGTGTAGTCAATATAGACAGGTGTGATGAGGCCACCCCAACAGCACAAACAGTAACTATCCTCCCAAGTAGATGACTACTAGAACATTTTAATAAAACTAACTAGTATAGTACATATATATGTACACTATTGCATTTATGATATAATATTCCATGCATTTCTTTCATAATCTCTAAATCCTTTTAAGTTCTGGTCAACCTAAAAAATTGATCCAGAACAAAATAAATGTAATATAATTTTATCAAAAAAATTTTACACTATTGAGTTAGTTCAGTGTGTTTTTAATATTTATTAATATTATTAGTCTTGTTAAATATCTGTGGGTATATCTATAACCTATTACACCACACTACATATCATAACCCTAGACACTTTACGTAGCCACATTCATTAAAAAAAAAAAATTAAGTGTGAGGTCGTAGTGGTAGCAAGAAAGGCCTTCTGACAATTCTCAACTACATTTTATCTCAGGAGCCTTCACAGCTGGCCTCATACAATTACATTTAGTAATATCATCATCATACAATACCATCAAACACCACTACATATATTGGGGTCTTGTCCAGGGATAATTAGCCCAACAGTAATATTAGGATCTCCTGGTGGGAGAAATAAAAGTAGGGAAATAAATTGTAAAATTCCCTTTAAAATTAAAAGTGTCCCTGCAGATAAAAGTTGGTGAATCTTCACAGCCAGTAATAATTAATTAGTTAACTGGTTAGTTAGAATTAGTTAGACTATAGTCATAAGAAGTACTTAGTGTATTTACTGGTTAGAGATTTATCTTGTATATTATTATATTGTCTAAAAAGTATGGCGGAGCTGGCAAAATTTAGATCAGCTGCTGTGCTCACCGCGAAGGAGATGGGAATGGATGGTCAAATTTTAATTCAATACGTAACGGCTGAATGTGATAAATATATTGAACGGGAAGAAAGGAGATTAGAAAAAGAGGCTGAAAGAAAATTAGAGGCTGAAAGGTTAGCTGAAGAGAAGAGGTTACAAATTGAGGCTGATAGAGACATTAAGAGGCTGCAGATTGAGGCAGAAGAAAAACGACAGCAAAGGGAGGCAGAAGAAAAAAAGGCCGAAAGGGAAGCAGAAGATAGAAGGTTGCAAAGGGAGCACGAATTACGACTAAGGGAGCTGGAATTACAAGGCCAGGCTCCTGAAAATGGTGCCAGCCCTTTTGCCTCAGATGCTACGCCCAGTCTGGGAGCCTCAAACTCAGCTATGGGGTTTCATTTAGACCATTTTGTTGAAAAAGACGATGACATAGAGGGGTACCTAGGACGTTTTGAGTTATTAGCTACTACATATGGGTTAGAGAGAGAGAGGTGGAGCTTAAAGCTATCACAGGGATTGAGAGGTACTTCTTATGAAGTATTTGCCAAAATGAACAGGGAAGACCAAGACAATTATGACATGTTAAAGCAGGCTTTGTTATTAAGGTACGAGAAGAATGGTGAATTTTATCGTAAGAAATTTAGAAATGCCAAACTGTTGTCTGGGGAGACATACCACCAATTCTCTGCCAGACTAGAAACCTATTTGGAGAAATGGACGGCTCTGGGGAAGACCCAAGATCTTAAAGAAATGATCATGATTGAGCAATTGAGAGAGTCCATGGCTCCAGACATGAGAAAATTTCTCATGGAACAAGGTGCAGAGAAGTTGGGGGAAATTTTAAATGTTGCTGAGAGGTATCAGGCAGCCCAGGCAGAGGTAAGTGGTGCTAAGAAGAAGCACATAGACAATTTTAAAGCTCCACAGCAATTTAATAAATTTGATAATAGAGAGCAGGGAAATAAAGGTAGGACAAACTTTGAGCGGCCAAGAAATGACTATCGCGACAGAAACTCACAGTTCAATGACCAAAAGTTCAATGAAAGAAAACCGTTGAACCAAGGAAAAAGATGGTGTAAATGGTGCAAGAAGGATAACCATAACACCGAATTTTGTAGAAGGAAACCTTCAAACATTGCTGCAATGAAGTCGGGGACGCAAAGATTAAAGGTTAATCCTAAGGGACAACAGGAACCTTATCACCCCCCAGTTTGTGAGGATGTTATTTGTAATGGGGTCACCATAAGGTGCCTTTATGATACAGGTTTGGATTATGATTCAGTTGTGAAGTCTAGCCTAGTGGACCCAAGTCAGTATACCACAGAAACAGTGGAAATACAAGGGGCGACTAAGGACATACCACTCATGACACTTCCCATCGCAAGGATAACGGTGAAAACTCGCTATGTGGAAGGAGAAATCAGAGCAGCAGTGATAGATGAACCAATCTACCCTCTGATATTGGGGTGTAGATACGTCTTCTTGGGGAATCCCGAGAAACTGTGATCATGGCGACAGTGCAGACCAGGTCACAGAAGAAGGAGGAAGAAGGTGAACCTATAAATGCTCATCCAGAGGAGATGAGGAAGGCGCAGGCTGAGGATAGGACACTCAAGCCCTGTTTTAAAAAATTGCCCAAATGCCACACACCTCCGAGCAAGGGGGAATATTTCATGAAGAACAAACTCTTATACAGGAAGGCCGGAACTGGAACAAATGGTCACAACCAGCTGGTTCTTCCCACTTCATATAGAGATAAAGTGATGGAACTCGGACATGCGATTCCCTTCAGTGGTCACATGGGGATCAGCGCCACAGGACAGCGTATAGCTTGTCATTACTTCTGGCCAGGGATAACGGAGGATATAAAAAGATATGTCAAATCCTGCCCAGAATGTCAAAGGGTAGCTCCAAAGCACTGGACTGCTCCTGCAACTCTAGGGGAAATGCCCATAGTGGGAACACCTTTTGAGAGGGTTGCAGTGGATATTGTAGGACCTCTCACTCGGACCAAGAGGAGGAACAGTTACATCCTTACTCTGGTGGACACTTGTTCTATGTGGGGAGAGGCTGTAGCCCTGCCATCAATTGATTCAAAACATGTAGCAGAGGCACTACTTACAATATTTACCCGATTAGGATTCCCGCATCAAATCTTGACGGATAATGGTTCTCAGTTCAAGGGGAAACTAACGGAAGAAGTTTTTTAAGCTATTTCAAGCCAGGCACTTTCATTGTAGTCCGTACCATCCACAAGGGAACGGCCAGGTAGAGAGGTTCAATGGGACTCTCATTTCTATCCTGAGAAAGCTGGCACACGAAAAAAAACCGGATCTGTGGGATCAATTCCTGCCCGCCGCATTGTTTGCGTACCGGGAGGTACCACATAGTTCAACCGGGATGGCTCCCGCAACTCTGCTATTTGGGAGGCCAATAAAAGGTCCATTAGAAGCCTATTAAGGACCTGGACAGATGAGAAGGCGGAAGAGACTGTTACCTCATCGTATCAATATGTGAACGAACTGACCACTCGTTTGAAAGCTGGATGGAAACTGGCAAATGATAATTTGAAGCAAGCCAGGAAGAAACATGCAGCATATTTTAATAGGAAGGCAAAGGACAGGGAACTGGCAGTCGGAGAGAAGGTGCTGCTTCTACTACCGGGAAGCCAGAATAAATTACAAATTGGTTGGCAAGGTCCATATACGGTTCTAGAGAAGGTGTCTAGAACAAACTATAAAATTGACAAAAAGGGGAAGGAGAAAGTTTATCATGTAAACCTGTTAAAGAAGTATCTGGACAGACCACTCCAGGAAAGCACCCCCTTATTGACCTTGGCTATTGCAACCCAGATGCAAAAAGAACCACTCACCTCACATGAATACCCATTACATCCTTGTGAAACAGCAGCACAGGTAAAAGTCAGTAAGCACCTGACTAAAAACCAGAGGGAGAGAGTTCAACAAGTTCTGGAGGAACATACAGATGTATTAACAGATAAACCAGGCCATACAAATTTGCTACAGTATGACATGAAACTGGTAGACTCAAACCCAATCTGTATGAGAGCCTATTCTATTCCGTTCGCGAAGGAGAAGGCATTGAAGGAAGAAATAGAGTATTTGTTGAAGGAGGGGATTATTTCGCACAGTGAATCATCTTTTAGTTCTAGTGTCGTTTTGTTGAGAAAACCGTCTGGGGAACACAGACTGTGCATAGATTACAGGAAACTGAATGCTGTCACAGAAGGACAAGTGGATCCATTACCAGACACAAAACAGTTATTTGCCAGACTGAACAAGGCAAAATACTTTTCAAAGGTGGATCTTAGTAAAGGCTATTACCAGATCCCAGTGAAGCCTGAAGTGAGACCTTATTTGGCTTTTAGCACTTCGGATGGACATTATGAATTCAAAATGCTACCATTCGGACTGAAAAATGCTCCGAGTGTGTTTTCAAGGATGATGCGCAAATTGTTGGATCCCCTGAATAACCCATGTATCACGAATTTCATGGATGATATTCTCGTCGCCACCGAGACATTTGAAGAACACATTGAAGCTCTGGAGATGTTGTTTGATAGACTTCGGGAGGCGAACTTAACTGCTAGGCCAACAAAATGTTGTATTGGATGCAAAGAGTTGGAATTCTTGGGACACACTGTATATCAGGGTAATATGACCCCTGATCCTAAGAACTTGGAAAAACTGCAGAGAGCACCTAGGCCACAAACAAAAAAGGACGTGCGATCATTCGTGTCGTTATGCGGATTTTATCAGAAATACATCAAAAATTTTAACGCTATTTGTGCTCCTCTGACTGATCTGACTCGCAAGGGACTTCCAGATAAAATTATTTGGACTGCACAATGTGAACTAGCGTTCCAAGAGTTAAAGGAAAAACTCACTAGCAAGCCTATTCTCAAACTGCCTGACTTGACACAGGACTTTGTCTTAAGAACCGATGCAAGTAATGTGGGACTCGGAGGGGCTTTGTTGCAAAGATCATCTTCACCTGATGGGGAACTGAAACCAGTCGCTTATGCAAGCCGCAAATTGAATAAGGCGGAACAAGGATACTCCACAAGCGAAAAAGAATGTTTAGCATTAATCTGGGCAATAAAGAAGTTTCAAATCTATCTGTATGGTAGGACTTTTGTGGTGGAGACGGACCATCAGCCTCTCGTGTTCTTGTCTCAGGCTAAGCATGAAAACGCAAGATTGCTGAGGTGGTCTTTGTTGCTTCAACCTTATCAGTTTAGTATCCAATATATCCCAGGCAAATTGAATGTCGGTGCAGATTTCCTCAGTCGGCACCCCTGTGATCAAAATTAGAGTAGTGGCAGACGTGAGGAGTAATTTTACCTATGTGTATCGCTGGTTTTGGAACTTGCCATAGGCATGTTTTCAAGTGGGGAGATGTGTAGTGAAATTGACAGAGATACAACGGTAAAATATCTCCAAAGATAACATTTAAGGATAAAAACATAATGCGTAGGCTGCGAATAGTACATGATCGCCTAGACCGCGGGTCATCATCCTCCATAATAATTGACTTGCTAGACAGGAGGGGAACGGCGGATCAAAAAGGAAAAAAAATATGACTGGAAAGATTGCGTGAGACTAGAAAGGCTAAGGAGACGCAATTAGGGGGGCGAGGGGGGGGGGGGGGGGGGGGGGGGGGGGGGGGGGGAAACGGAGAAAAGTCACGTTTCCCAAGTTGACATAAAAAGTAAGCAACTCGACAGAAGGGACCTTAGATATAATACGCCACAGTCATTTATTGGACGCTTTTGCAATACCAAGCCCTTGATTTGAATTCAGCGGCTAAACGCAGATGTTAGGAATATTACAAAAATTAAAAAGTACTTTTTTCTTAATATTAATGTTAGGAATATAAAAATTAGCTGGCCGGATGGCCTATTCTGAGCAGTGAACTAATATGTTCTTACTTTTACAGACGGATAGATAATATTGAAGATAATGACAAAAGACAGTGTTGTTCACATCATCGACAGACTGTATTGAATCTAAAAGTGTCGCTAATTGCACAAAAAAACACGACCTCGAAACGCAGGTGTTCAAATTTACTTAGTATGGAGGAGAGGGTTTTTGGGTGGTAGCTGTGTCTAAATATAACTTTTAACGACAAAATTTTGGAGGGGAGAGAAAGGTTGGTTCAAAAATCAAGTACATTTTGTAGAAACACAAGTAGAGACGGACAGACTAACAGATAACCATCCATACTTGACTGAAGCATGACTGAAATGACTTTATGGTAGGAAATTTGAATTTAAAATAAACCTAGGCAGTGATTGGCCACAGACAATCATATCATTAGCGCTCAGACGCGAAAGTGGGGCCATTTTTCAATAGTTGTTCAGTGATAGACACAGATTTTAAAGTGTGGTGATTTCCATATGAAAGAAAGTGTAATAAATTTAGGGACGCCATACTATAGCCAGCAGCTCAGCTGAGTTTTGCTAGCAATTCTGTGTTATTTATTCATAATCTGAGCTGCGAGTTTCTGTTGTCAACAAAGCAGTGACTATTCAGTTGGTGACTTTACTCGAGTGTATCTGTGCAGTACTTGTGACAGAGACCACCATTATTGCCCGCCAGCACGGAGAGGTGGGACCACCTGATTTCAGCACCAGAGCTACAACTAAAAGATGAGTGAGCCTCTGGTCTGCTGGACATTCACCAACCCCGTTTAGTTACTAATACCCTCATAAAAATTCCCACCATTTTCTGGACACTGTGTAGTCAATATAGACAGGTGTGATGAGGCCACCCCAACAGCACAAACAGTAACTATCCTCCCAAGTAGATGACTACTAGAACATTTTAATAAAACTAACTAGTATAGTACATATATATGTACACTATTGCATTTATGATATAATATTCCATGCATGTCTTTCATAATCTCTAAATCCTTTTAAGTCCTGGTCAACCTAAAAAATTGATCCAGAACAAAATAAATGTAATATAATTTTATCAAAAAATTTTACACTATTGAGTTAGTTCAGTGTGTTGTAATATTTATTAATATTATTAGTCTTGTTAAATATCTGTGGGTATATCTATAACCTATTACACCACACTACATATCATAACCCTAGACACTTTACGTCGCCACATTCATTAAAAAAAAAAAATTAAGTGTGAGGTCGTAGTGGTAGCAAGAAAGGCCTTCTGACAATTCTCAACTACATTTTATTTCAGGAGCCTTCACAGCTGGCCTCATACAATTACATTTAGTAATATCATCATCATACAATACCATCAACACCACTACACCCCTACAACATACATCGTCACCCACGCCAACACAAAAAAGGCACTTCAAAAAACCTCTTAGTAACCCAACATTATCGATTTGTTATATTTTTATACATATATTGTATGTTTACATGTATAAACAAACACACCAATACACTACCAACACAATACTTCACACAAAAATCCACCCTAACCCACCCCGCCAGCTACCCCTATACATCGTCACCCACGCCAACACAAAAAAGGCACTTCAAAAAACCTCTTAGTAACCTACTAATTATCGATTTTTTTAATTTTCCGTCATTATCGATTTTTTATATTTTTTTATATATTGTATGTATACATGTATAAACAATACCATTATCGAACAAATTTATTGCTATATAAAAAGTCATACGTCTGATCGTCAGAGGAAGGCCCGCCGCTAAAATATATCGCTATATAAAAAGTCATGCGCCGCCGCCTGAAACGCCGCCGCCTGAAATCGATCGAGTTTTTTGCTATATAAAAGTTATGCGCCGCCGCCTGAAAACGCCTCAAGTTGGGCATTGTATACTACTAGTGGTAGTGTTGAGTGTACAGGGTACAGAAATATACCCAAGGACGTCAAAATCTGCAAGAGAACCAAGAAGACTGAAATATTCATACCACCAATCATCCAGTGCACAAATTGTCAAGGCTTTAGTCACATGCAGCATGCTTGTAAAAGAGCAACAAGATGTAGTTTCTGTGCGGGAGCTCACAAACACAGAGACTGCACAATGGCTAAAGAGGACAAAGACTACAAACAAGAAAATAAAAACAGAACATGTGCAAAGGTAAAGGTAAAGGAACCCGTTACACGCCCATTGGGGCATATTGGGAATATGGTGTTAGGCCCATATTATCTTGACCGTCGGCACACGAGGGGTGATGTGGTCGGCATCACGCCGGCCGCCTTAACCTTCCCAGAAGTTGCTCTGGTACCCATTTGGGGCTGGGTCGACCCAGGAGCCGTTTGTGGCCTAAAAAATTCCCGCCTCATCTGGGGATCGAACCATAGACCACTGCGCTAGGAAGCCAGTGCACTAACCACTATGCTACCGCGGCTCCCATCATGTGCAAACTGCCAGGGTAACCACAGTGCCAGGTACCAGGGGTGCCCAGTCTTCCAAGAGACAAAATACATACTTAAAGAAGCTCTAGAAACAAACACACCAATCTGGAAAGTGAACGAAAAACAGAAAGCAACAGCCACCTTCATAACTTCTAATAAAACAACATCAAGAAACAAATAAAACAAATAACCACTGAAATAAAAAACATAAAGGAGAAAATACAGAAAGATGAAAGTAAAACACGCATAAGCAACAGCGAAGAAGAGAACAACACAGATGAGACAGAACATAACCTCGCCCAAGCCAGGCAGGTATTAGAAGAAATTAAAATAGCACAACAGGCAATAAAAATGACCTTAAATCAATAACAGAAATAAAAGAGTCTAATGAAGAAATCCTAAGGAAAATAGAGATTGAAAGAGCACTTTTAACAGAAGAAAAATGGCAAGAGTCCGGAAAAGTGAACAAGCAGGAAAACAAAGAAAATGTGGAAGAAGAAATTAAGGAAACAGTTGAACTACTCCTTTCATACCTAGTAGAAAGAGTGCGGAGTAAAATGGTTACTTGGAATGAGGAGTTTGTAGAGAACATGAGAGATAGTGGGCAAAACACAACAAAACGTACATAGAGAAACTAACAAACAAACAAAAATGTAAAAACAAAAACGTAACTATGATATATATATATATATTTTTTCTTTAACCAGCGGCACTTGGGCTTTCAGCCCTTCAGCCCAATGACATGTCATTGCTAGGCTGGGGAACCTGAGGACTTTCCTTCCAACCCGGTCAGGAGCTTCGCTCCTTCCCATCCACAGAGGGTTTATCACAGGAGCCGTTCAGGCTATTCAGTCAAATTTCCGGCCGTAAACATTTCTTCAAACGCTGACGCCCGGGTTTGAACCATGAACACCTGGTCGCCAGTACAACGGCGAAGCCATTACACCAGCGCGGCTCCCAGAAGGCCCTGATAAAGTATAGAAAAACCAAAACTGAAAAGAATTACACAAACTATACAAAAATAAGAAATGAAACAAATAAATTAATATTCAGAGCTAAAGAAAAGAGTGGAGAACATTTTGTCAAACATTAAACCATAAATCACAAGTAACTACAGTTTGAAGAAAACTAAACGCAATTAAAGGAGGAAACAACAAGAAATTTAAAATCCCAACAATTAAAATACCAGAGAGAGCTGAAACAGATAGAGAAAACCCAACATACTAGCTAAATACTTCTCTCAGGTTAGTTCAAAAGACAGTCTAGATAAGACAGAAATAAATAGGCAAAAAATACTGCTAGAAAAATTAAAAGAAGAAAATATGGACACCACACAGGATGCTAATTATTTAAATGCAGATATTACAGTAGATGAAATAGAAAGAGCTTTAGCAGGAAAAACCAATACCACCTCTGGGAAAGACATTCTGAGCTATGAAATCCTCAAAAAGGTACCAAATACAACTCTAAGGGTGATTGCATCCCTCTACAACAAAATCAGGCACAAAGGAAAAATACCATGTTCATGGAAGACAGCAGTAGTCATCCCCATAGTAAAGCCAATAAGGAAACACATGATGTCAGCTCATACAGGCCAATATCGTTAACATCGCATCTAGGAAAATTCTAGAAACCATAGTCAACAGCAGACTAAAATTTTAATTGAACATCATAATTTGTACAGTCCAACCCAGGCAGGCTTTAGAAGCCAACATAGTACAATAAAGCAACTGTTGAGGCTGGAACATGATGTTAAAATAGGTTTCAAAAGGATTGAAAAGACAGTAGCAATATTCAATGATGTAGCAAGAGCATATGATGAGTGTTGGAGGGAGGGTGCACTTTACAAGATCAGGAAACTAGGTATAGTAGGCAGAACTAACAATTATTTAGAAAACTTCCTGCAGGATAGATACTTTACGGTACAAATAAACAATGATAGATCTGAGGTGTATGAACAACAGAATGGAATCCCACAGGGATCAGTAATATCACCATCTATATTTACGATTATGGTCAACGACCTAGGCGACGAGTTTAAAGACCTAAAAAACAACCTATTTCAGTTTGCAGATAACGCTGCGATATGGAGAACGGAAAGAAACCTCCCATTCCTCTATAAAACAGTACAAAAACAAATAAATAAAGTATCTGACTGGATGAACAAGTGGGGATTTAATCTAAACGTTAAAAAAACCATAGGAATGATCTTCAGTAGAGGGCGTGTAATTAAAAATAATATAGTTGACATAAGCATTAATGAGCAAAATGTATGCACAGCAAAATCAACTAGATTTCTTGGTATGGTAGTACACCAGCACCTAAACTGGAACAAACACGTAGACCTATTAGTGCAAAGCAGTAAGGGACTTATCAACATGCTAAAATATATGAAAGGAAGTGGTTGGGGAGCCTGCAATAAGACAATGTTAACCTTCTATAAATCATTTATTAGGGGCAAACTACACTATGCCACTGTTGTCTATGCATCAGCCGCCTCGAGCAATAAGAAAAAAACTAGACACAGTCCAAAACCAGGCACTGTCAATAATAGCAGGTGATATAAAGGGAACATCAGCAGAGGCATTAGAAGTAGCGCTAGGCATTATACACCTGGAGCTAAGGAGAAAAGAACTGAGATTCAGCTACTGGGCAAGAGTGGCAAAAGATCCAACTCACCCAGCACATAAAACCTTTGATAGGGGTAACCAGTACATAGGCCACATTCCATTAAACCATAATAGATACCCGTTAGGGTGGAAAACGGTGGATGAAGTGGTTTAACACCCAAACCTATTTAATATGATAAACAGTAGTGCTCAGTATAAAGGAAAGATCCCAAAATGGGAATTAAAAGTGCCAGAAACTGACTCCCACTTATCAAAGATCATAAGCAAATCTAATGACATAATCGCAGCAAAAAATAAAGCACTAGAGTACATAGAACGGTATATAAATAATAGCCTAACTATATATACAGATGGGTGAAACGATGAAGAAGGACAATTAGGAGCAGAAATAGCAATACCAAAATTAATAAAATTATAAAAGATACAAAGTAACAGGTAATACATCCATCTTTACTGCAGAATTAGTGGCAATCCTAAAAGCTTCAGAAATAGCTGCAGAAAACCCACCAAATACAGTAACCATTATAACAGATTCCCTTTCATCAGTATTAGCTATCAGAAACAGAAATGAATGTAGCAGGCCAGATATTATAGAGGAAATACTACAGGTTAATACATATCTGCACACTATAGGATGCTGTGCAACACTAACATGGATACCATCACATGTGGGGATAGCAGGAAATGAGCTTGCAGACAAAGAAGCCAAAGGGGGAAGAACTAGCCATAACAAAATTGAAGTAGGCTTAGGGAAGTTTGAAATTAAGAGCTTAATTGCTCAAGCAATAACTAAAGAGTGGATAACAGTATGGGACCAAAGTAAAAAAAAGCAAGACACTCATATAAAATCCTAAAAATTAAGCAAAAAATGATATAAGATGAACTAAAAATACCAATTAATAACAAAATTGCTGAGGCTCAAGCTTGGAACGGGATATTTCATGATTGAGGAACTCACATGTGACGAGTGTCAAGAACCAAACACAATTAGACACTTTCTGGTGGAATGCAAAATATGACCAGCAGAGGCAAAACATTAAGACATACTGTAGTAACCCAAGGTAAAAATGAGTGTAGAAAATATCATAGGTACAAAGACACCTTCAGAAGTGCAAAAGTTAATACAACACTATATTACAAAAACTAAAGCTAACATATAAAAAATAAATAAGGATCCGAGCCAGTAGTCCAAACCGGAGAAAGATTCACCCCAGATACATACAGATTAACCAAATAAACCGTCCAGTGAAAATTAAAAACATACCAGCTTGAAAATATCATATTTTTAAAAAAAAAAAACATTTTGAAATAGGCTATAACTACCCAAGGAAAATACCTACTAGAGATAATATGGTATAAAATAAATACAAACAAAAAAATATTACAATAAAGGAAACACGTCCTGATATAACCAACAGCTCCATGTACATGGTAGATGGTTGAAAGGGGCGTGCTACAAAGAAAAGTAGCAAACACTTTAATAATTTAAAAAAATGATAGTAATGAGCTTGGTCAGTTCCAGTCGCACATGTGCTCCCGAAATATTTGATCAGGGCCAAATAGCGCACTTCCACAATCATTTAAACTCATATTCTGACATGGTCTTTCCTCTTCTACTCTAATGGCCGGAGTGAATAAGAGCTATGGCATCCGCCTCTAATTATAAAAGTGCAGGGTTCGGTTCCTAGTACAAGGACTATTTTTGATGTCATTTTTTTCAGAACCATTGGGTCATAATCATGTCATACTTCCCCCTGATCCCCTGGGTAGTGAGGCTGGATGTCGAGCCTTCTCGGATAAAGACGAACAAATAGTAGGTTTCGAGTGCAATTTGCGCATGTTAAAAATCCCTCTACAATTGGAAAGCGTAAAGAGTAGGCCATACGGGTGCTGCCGTAACAGAATTTACAAAATTAGGAATACCGATCTGAAAAAAAAATATTTCTAGAATGAATGATTCCTAAATACACACATTGGGATCCTCGCCGGTGCTGTGGCGTTCGTGCACTGTGCATAGATCCTCCTTGAGATCTAAGGGAGGACATAAAGAACTGATAGAGTTGTCCGTGGACGATCAAGACGGTCCTTAAAACCAAACAAAACAATCCTTTTCTATCTTGGGTTGTAGAGGTTAGCCAGAGAGAGCGCCATGTCAACTTGAAAGCTAGATTTCTTTAGGCCTGCTTCCAGTCCAGTTGTCGGTCGTTGTCACGTGTATGGATGAAGGTTATGTCTAAGTTTAGACAGAGTATGGATGAAGGTTGTGTCTAAGTTTAGGCAGAGTATGAATGAGTAGTGTGAAAGTAGATATAGACAGAGTCACTAATGTAAAATTAAGAGGGATGTTTGACTTCTTGAGAGAAGAGATATGTAATTAAGTAACTATTGTCTTTTTTCCTGCAACACTCCTTACAATTACAGTACCATACACTTCTTCCGGTCTCTCTGCTAAATAGGTTAATCTATTACAGTACACAGAAGAGCACATCATTTAAGAATTTTGTGAGAATACGTAACTTGGTATTAATGTGTGCACAAGTTAACATCAAGTGACAGGTAAAAAGGGAATTCTGACCGCTTATAACTTATAAATGTATTTATTATTGAAATCCAGATTTAAAGACACAATAATAACCTCACGAGCTTTGATGGGGTAGTGATTTTCTATCACCACAAAATACAATCAAGAACACCAGCGAATTGGATTGATTTTAAACCACCACCACGCGTACAAATACAAAACCAAGAAAATTTAACTAACAGAGGCAGCCCGTAGTCCTCTGGTGAAAACGGCTGCTACTGTTTCGTTAATATAGTCCAGAAAGATATATCTGCTATGCTGGAGAAACACTAAGTAACAGTTCTCCAGTCACACTACTAAAATAATATCCCACAGTACTGCAGCAACGTAAGGGAAATAAATATTCCGTCTCTGTAGCGAATATCTGTAGGCTGTGGAAAGAAAACAAAACTATCCCAAAGGCACTGAGTGGTACTACTGCAAATTAAGGCTCTTAGTGTGTAAAGTACTCAACCCAAATGGTGTATTACTAGTGCCTGTAGCAAATTGTGCAAAAAACACGCTTAGTTAATGGACTGATAGAACGACCAGGAAAGGAAAGCTGACGGAAGTATGTATATATGAAAATATTTGAAGTTTTATGTGACTTTCACATCATATGTCTAAGCTAGTGATGGATTTTATAAAATTATAGTAAATACATGCCATACCCGATTGTAGGTTTAAGTATTTGAAAAGGAAGCTCCCAGTAGGGGAAGATAAAGGAAATATAAGACAACGATTTGGATAAACTTGGTTGAGTGTGTATTGGAACGTTTGCTTGGACAGTTGCACATAATACCCAAAATGAGAGAATATTTCAGTGCTGAAAAGAGACAAAACCTATCTGCTCCCTCGGACGCCCGCGCTTACAATATATAAGGCGAGAACGCTCAGGTCAAAATACACACAACTAAAACCCCAGCCAGAAGACCAGTAGAGTGCTGTCTATACTACGTCAGTTACCACTGCACGCAGGGCGTCATTCTTCTCCAATTACAGTCTTCGTGAGAGCTTGGAATCAATCTTAGAGGTTTCTGTAGTCAAATTTCAAAACCCTGAAGTCAAGTGGACCTTCGATCCTGCTACCTAATCATAACAGGAGCCCAGAGGTTGAAGTGTTCCATATTTTTTTCCCCTGAATGCTGTGATCGGACTGAAGTGATTTTCAGAAAAACTGTTATGTATCAACCAATATCTGGACAAGTGCTGTTTCAAAGCTGAGTAAATAGTGACTATTCCGGTGGCAAATGTGAGATTTTCAACAGTCAGATAATGATAAAGGGTACAGAATTAAAAGAGACAGACTAGTATAATTAACAACAGTGAGAGAACAATTTTGATGTAAAGTAAATTTAAAGATCCCATGAGGACATTTTTGGTTTCAGTTTAAACTTCTAATTACACACACCCTTCATTTCAGAATTAGATAGATATCCATAATAAATTATGAAATTGTACTCATGAGACATGTTACATTTTTAGCTGTTTAAGTTGAGTTACTTTTTCTAATATATTATAATATCATGTGAGTTACTACAGCTAAGGTGGCAAAGTATATTTCTGAAGCCTTAAACTATTGTCTAGCTCAGAGTATTCGCAGCCGTAGCTCAATTGTGATACCAGTGTTCTTCTCTGACACTGGGACTTCATACATTCCGGAGAGAATTCTATTTCTTCCCTAAACACTTTCATCATACTATAACAACCTTACGCTACAGTGCCCTAGGCGTGTGGTTGTAATAACAGTTAAGGCGTTACGAGGGTAAGTCCCAACTGAGAGACTCCAACTGATCGAACAACGTTGACTTGTGCAAGGAAAACGAATGCTCACGGGAGAGGTCAAATGACGTATTACCAGGGCCAAGTAGAGATATATTGGGACAGCTTCGCAGTGGTTCAGCCGATTAACCACGACTCTCTGACTTTCTGCCCTGATGTGTAGGAGTAGCAATCATCTATCGTAAGTGCCGAAGTATAAGGGGTGGTACATGAAATACGCAGTCTATACCCTGGTAAATGAGATTGAGATACATAATTACAGAAGGTGGAGAATAGAGAGATTAAAAAAGGCGAAGAAAAGAGAAGCATTTATAATTGAGAAGGAAGAAATATGAAGAAGAGAGACGGAACAGTGACAATGGAAAATGGGGATAAAATTATAGCAGGGTAGATAGAAGCGGAGGCACGTGATAAAATCGAAATAGAAGATTACAGATGTTAGGAATAGATAGATGATACGGAAAACGCAAGTAGTTCGAATTAGGGGACCACACATTTTTTTAGGTGAAGAGTTTAGCCAGGCGGATAGCAGTAACGAAAACTCAGTGACATCATGCTGTTTTAAATGGGTCACAAACGGCTATATATAATGTAAAATAAGTGTAACAGGCAGTTACAGTACAGTACGGAAAAAGTGGTAGCTACAGAAGACGTAAATAAGAAAGTGAGTGCGGGTATGATGATGCTCAGTAGGTCATGATGGAGTGACTTACATTGGTTCACATATAGAGCTGGATATGAGAGAATACATGAAAGATTGAGCTCTGAAACAAAGTAGGCAACAGAAATGTTGATAGTAACAATGGTGTGTGAAAGGTATAATAAATTGTAGATGAAAGAAGCTTACAATGCATACTGAAGTCGCAGATTGTTATGATTATACAGTGTGGTGTTGTAGTTAGTATAATATAATTGCAATATGAGGATGTAGTGGGAAGAAGGTGATGAATGTTCTCGTGAGAAATTCTAATCCACATATATAAATTAAAAAGTAAATGTAAAGCCTAACACATAAATTCAATAAAAGGAAAGAAGAATGGTAAAGAACAGTGCTGTCACAATGACGGTACTCGAGATCCCCTTGTTTTCTACTTCGTCTGCAAATTGTAACGTTTCACGTTGATAGTAAAAGCCTACTGCAGCATACACGCGTTTCCACAACACATTAAAACGTGTACTGCGTTTCTAAGAAAAACCTTGAGATACGCAAGCTGACCTGAATTTAATATTCCATTCATGTCATTTTATACACTAAGTTACCATAAACGAACGGACAGATGGACTTAGGATAGAAAGAAAGGGAGGGCTGAAAGCCGGAACGCATGCAACACTAACACGCGTCTCGCTATACAATTACTGCCATCACGCGTGTAAGGCCACATGCACTAACTTTTTTTTCAAATCGACAGTGATAAAAAAGACTACACGACTATCCTAGAAAATACATATTTTGAACGCAGCCACTTAGCTCCCTTAAATTTGTATATTTGGGTTCCTTAGGACTTGCTGACAAATAATATGTTAAGTGTTACGCAAATAGTCTAGGAATTAATAAATTATAGCCAAAAGAAATAGTGAGGGTGTCAGACAACACCAAAATCAGAATCGCTCAGTGGCAGATTTGGAAACCACCATTGTACGGGAAATAGGTCCCCATGTTAAATCCTATTTGATTGGATAGAAGTAAATGTAAGGCTAAACACGATTAGTCGGGCTACAAATACTATTTTTTGTTGTTAGGGGAGACGGAAGGAAGGGTACTTTTTTTCAAACGCTTGTGTAAACATAGCTCGATTGGTTAGACCCGCCAATATAGTCAATTAGGAGCGTCAGGTCAGCACCACATTTTCAAATAAACTTTCTAAAGCAACAGTGCGTTGAGATTCAGCTTATATTTTTCTAAATAAAAGCCTGAGACAGCGGCAGGTCGGATTTTGTGCCATATTCATTGCCAGTCAACGTAATTGTGTATTATTTCCATGAATTATGGTAAGCTTGAAATATTTGATATCTTTTTAATGAAAATTGAATGTAAATTGATAATTTATGTCTGTATATGTGTGTGGTTCAGTAGCGAACATGAGGCAAAGCCTATATAGTGCTCCAACCTGAACAGAAGGTGTCGGAGGAAAGTAAAACTACATGGAATCGCCAAACAGTACACTGACACCTATCTTATTGACTAGAAAGAAATAATGCTGGAATTGCAGAGGCGTAGTAACCATTAGGGAGGAGTATACTGGTGTAAATTGTTTCAGATGAAGATAGCAATTGGCCTACCGCTCTGAACTCAGTGTTTGTTATGTATTGTGTTCAGTCTGGAAATAGATTATAAATTAGTTATGAAATAGGAGGTACAACCTTCTTGTTTCAGGGACCGTGGTCCTAAAGTTATTGAGCAGCACCTGGTCTGAGCTTTGCTGAATATAGAGGCTGACAGCATACTCCTGGGTCCAGATATCGACCAGTGAGGTGTCTCCAGAACACAGGGAAGCTATCGAGCAGAGGAGTCTTTTCCTGCCGCCATCACGACAGATAAGCTTCCGTGGCCAGAGGAGCTCAACATTATGTGTCCCCTCAAAAATTGACATTATAGTAAAAAAGAGGGACAATACCTTGTTTAAATTGACAGGAACTGTGAACTTTACCCCCATACTATTTCCCAGATAAACAAACACTTGAAGTCATGATGACAAATAACAACATAGCTTGAAAAACAAAACCAGTATTACCTCATAGTACTACTACACAACTGACACACATAGGATTATATTAATAAAATATGTCACTACAAGGTTCATATTTATAAATTCTGTACATATAAATTGTGATTACATTTGATTGTGATTCCTGGTTCACTTTGTAGTTGAATCAGGATATATAATAGTGAAAGTAATTAATACATATATATTTGAAACTTTACCAGTGACTCATTTAAGATAGTCTTATAGAGTGTTACATGTGTGTGAGTGTCACAGTGTTGTCAAGTGTGGTGGAATAAATTAAATTGTTTATCTGTCTGTTGTTGTTGTGACTTACACTTCATCATTTACATAACCCTAGACATTCAACGTAGTCATCACAATATTCCAGAATAATTCTGACTGAGGTATAAATGTGGTAGCAAGTAAGGTTATCTGTAAAACACTACACCTATTAGATACAGATACCTTCACAGCTGATCTCAGTCAATACACTAAGTCCCCTATAAGTATTTATATCATCCCACTTTACCACGAATGTATAAGGGATTATGTGAGATGGGTAGAATTATGAGGTGTATTCCATTTATATCACGCCTTCCACATAGCCAATTTTCACATTGATCCTTGCAATGGGAAGTGTCATGGTTGCTACTTCCTTGGTTGCTCCTGTTTCTGTGGTATATTGATCTGGGTATACCAAGTGAGAACTCACGACTGAGTCAAAATCCAATCCAGTAACATAAAACTACTTAATAGTGGCCCCATTGCATACTACTTCTTCACATACAGGGGGATGATGAGGTTCCTGCTGTCCAGTAGGTAGTTCCTTCATTCCCTTGTTTACTGTTTTAAGGCATGCAGCGAAATATGGAGGGGTTTTCTTCCTACAGTCTTTTGTATTTTGGTTATTTAACCTACAAAATTTACACCATTTTCCTTCTGGTCTGTAGGGTTTCCTATCATTTACTTGCGGGTTTCTGTCTGAGGGCCCCCCCCCCCCCCCCCCCCCCCCCCCCCCCCCCCCCCCCTAGGGTCAAATCTTGGCCTATCATAGTTGGGTTTAAATCTATTACCTTGATCTCTATTTTCAAATTTATTCTGGTTTTGTAGGGCTTTATTACTTTCTGCTTGTTTCCTTTTTGCTCCAGCTACTTCTGACTGGGCTGCCTGATATCTCTCAGCAACATTGAGAACCTCCCCCAACCTCTCTGCACCTTGTTCGTGGAGAAATTTTCTCAGGTCTGGAGCCATGGACTCTCTCAGTTGCTCTATCATAATCATTTCCTTCAAATCTTGGGTTTTCTCTAGAGCAGTTCATTTCTCCAAATAGGTTTCCAATCTGGCAGAGAATTGGTGGTAGGTCTCCCCAGACAGTAGCTTAGCAGTTCTAAACTTCTTTCTATAAAATTCCCCATTCTTCTCATACCTAATTAATAGAGCCTGTTTTAAAATATCATAATCTTCCTGATCCTCTCTGCTCAACTTTGAGAACACTTCATAAGATGTTCCCCTAAGACCTTGGGATAATTTTAAACTCCACTTCTCCTTCTCTAACCCATAGCTAATCTCTCATACCTATTTTAAAATGACTCTATCCCATCTAGGAAAAGGATCTGAAAGTTCCTTCTCTGAGGACTGAAATCTCTTTTCCTCTGCCTCCCTTTGCAATCTCTTTTCTTCTTTTTCAGCCTCTAATTTCCTAGCCTCTTTATCTGCCTCTAATTTTAATATTTTCTCTTCTTTATCTGCTTCTAATTGTAACCTTTTCTCTTCAGCTAACCTCCTATCTTCCCTATCAATAAATTTGTCACATTCAGTAGTAACATACTGAATCAGAAGGTCCCCACTCGTGCCAAGATCTTTTGCCATCTGCACAGTAGCAGATCTGAATTTGGCCAAGTCTGCCATCTTTTATCTCATACAAAATTTATTAATCTTACAGTATAAATAAACAAATATGACTAAAGTACTGAACTATAGGCAATGGAAACTCATCCAATTTCCACAAATGATTAATTTTAATTATATTATAACAATGGGGATACCCTGGGTCTATGGTGGTAAAATAATCCCGGACGAGCCCCCAATATGTGGTATGTGAGAGGTTATTGATGTTACTACACTAAGGGTAAACAAAGTGAGGTCCAGCTGTGTAAGTTCCCTGAGTCTAATTCATGATGATGATGTTCTCAGGGTCCCTATCCGCTACCTAAGATCTCACTCCGTGTAAAAAAATCTATGTGATGTTGTGTTCCAGGTGTCTAGGGTAATGTATCTATTGTGATATATAAACAATGTCAAACATAACTTTAACTCAATAAAAGTGAAGTAAGTAAGACTGTTGGTAAAGTTATATTAATATATTAATATTTTTTATTTTCCTGTACCTCAATTCTTTTGGGACAGGAATGTTTTCAAATCAAGAAAATTTTATTTACAACATATAAATAAATAAAGAGGACCCTTTGTCCATAACTGGTATATTAAAGTGTCACTGTATGTGTATCCCACAGTCTGATTTAATACTTTCTATAACAAATAGTCAATTATGTGAGGGTCTGTTGGTATCATCACGCCCACAGGAATTTATGTTCTGGTTGTGGAAATTGTTAAAATGAGATATCATATGCCCATTTAAAGGTACTTGACCTGACAGCCTGTCTGAGGTGGATGACTGTAGACTATGCAAGGTCAACACAAGAGTTGACTTCTGACCACAGATACAGCATGCAGCTTTACTGAGGCTTCAATGTACACAAGGTCTGCCTGCACCAGGTTTCCTGCCACCACTAAGTAATAGGCAATATAACCCTGAAAAAGAAGGATATTCCCTCCCTTTTATATGCTGGCTATAACAATTCCACAACTAATCAATACTAAGATTATCTGGGGTCAGTCACGTGTGCGAACCATTTGCACCAGACCCTATTTTCTTTGACTTCCCTCCGTCTTGTGTTTACATTCTTCTTCCCATATGGCTGCAACGCCCCTGTCACCTTAAGCATTGATTGTCCTCCCTAAAATCAGCTGGGGTATACAATTTTCTTCTTGTGACCTGTTAAATCTTTTGTTCAAACATCCTAGGTATGTTTTCATGTGTCATTAGAACACTGTGGCACTGCAGAAGATTGCTAGTGGCCTCTGGACTTACAGTCGTAAGATTTTATGGCAATATTCAAACACAAATTAGTTTCACTTCCCTCTAAGTCTGCTTAGGCACTTCCTACTTAGGTTGTCGTAACCTCTTCCAACTGGCAATATCGAACAACAAAATATGGCGCACAATCTGTGGCCAGTTACATGCTAATGAAATACTAATACTTATTTATCTTACCGCAAGTAAAGAATAATCACACAATCACAGGATTGACTAGCAGTAAATGGCTCAATTCCAGACTGCTGTGTCGTCCAGACGGCAAAGGCATTTGTCACCAACGCTTTGCATCTGCTCTCAACCTGTCTGTGCTTAAGTTTTTTCTCAAATGGCGGACTTATTCAAGCAGGGTTAAAAGTTATCAATTCCAACCAGCCAATCAAAAGACGCGTCAAAGAAATTTTTCTCACTCCAACCACAATTTTTATCGTCACTATAAACGAGGTAACAATCCGATTGGTTGTTAATTTTTACGACGTTCGTTAATAAATAATGGGGGGGGGGGGGGGGTTGTGTGTTTGTGGGTAGTAACCTTTTTAACTTGGTGTAGTAGAAAAAATCAAATTCTTTAGTCAAATTGTTGGCGGTTGATTTTACGGTGGCCTTGAGACAAATTTCAAATGCGGTAGTTATTAATAGCTTTTAGGAGTACGTTAGTTAATTTTCAAGCGGGGAAATTTGAGCGGGGTTTCACACAAATTTACTTTACTACAAACGTATACCACTATTATGGGAGGCAACTTTGTGCCAAGAGAAACAATTACACAAACAAATAGTGAACTTGCTAAAAGAATACACGTTCCTCTTAATTAATCTTTTGTATTTATTTCTTATGAATTTTACTTTTTAATTCTTTCTTTGCCCTTCCGTTTTCCTTAGTTGTGTCCTTGATGAAGACCTGGCCGTAACGTTAACAATTTTGTGTGTACTGTGTCCTAGTATGAAGCTGTACTTATGTTTTTGTTGACCCAACTTTAATCAAACTGGTCATAAATTATGGACTGTGTTGCTCAGAAACCAGAACCATTGCTACCCTGAAACTAAGAAATGGGCTGACCTAACTGGGACTGATTTGTAATGATAACAGAACTACAGATGATCAGTCTGGGACAGATTTGTATTGTTGACAGGACTACAGATGGGGTGAGATAACTGAGACAGATTTGTAATGCTGACAGAACTACAGATGATCTGCCTGGGACAGATTTGTATTGTTTTCAGAACTACAGATGGGGTGAGATAACTGGGACAGTTTGGAAATTTTAACAGAACTACAGATGATCTGCCTGGAACAGATGTGTATTGTTTACAGAACTACAGATGGAGTGATGTCACAGTATAGATGTTCTACAAAATATTAAGTTGGTCACGCTGTGAGTGGTGACATTGAGATAATTTAAAAACCCGTTCTGGTCATGTCACCTGGAAGGAAGTACGCCCGAATTCTGGCGCGGAAAGTTAGTTGAGTTTCTGGATACCGATCGGAGAGGTCGCTGTGTTATTCCCTGTCAGCGTTTTCGCTGGGATATTTGGATGCCATTGTTGTTCATGGATAGTGCTTGTCATTTATTCATGTGGTCAAGTTTAGTTTCCATATGTCTAGAACAGTGGTGTAGTTTCTAGCAGCATTCTTTCGTAATTCATTGATGAGAAGTCATTTGTAATTAAGTATGGCTTTATTAGATTGCAGAACTTAGCCGATGAGCGAAAGTTACTGTGTTGCTCTCTCGGTATGACATACCCGCAGTTGTGATAATGGTAAATTGCGTTGTTGATTATCGCAAGTTCATTTGGCATCCGTGTTGCATTGTGTTGCATATGTATTTCTAGCCGTGTGTTGGCTACGTTGTGTGCATGATTATTTATTAAAGGGAACTTAGCCTGCTACAGGTGTTATGGTGAATTTATGTCAGCTACTCTTTGTTGTGGTCGTATTCTTAGATAACGAGTATTGATATTGCTAGTATTATGATCCGTATGCTAATGGTGATAAATCCACAATATTACTAGTCCTGACAGGTGAGATAACTGGTACTGATTGGTAATGTTGACAGAACTACAGAAGATCTGCCTGGAACAGATTTGTATTGTTGACAGAACTACAGATGGGCTGAGATAACTGGGGCAGATTTGTAATGTTGACAGAACTACAGATGATCTGCTTGGGACAGATTTGTATTGTTGACAGAACTAAACATGGGATGAGATAACCGAAAACGATCTGTAATGTTGATAGAACTACAGAGAAATGCCTATGACATAGTTGTAAGTTGACAGAGCTACAGACGATCCAACTGCAATAGATTAGTAATACTAATCTACTTATGATCTGACTGGAGCAGAACTGCAACGCTATCACATATGTTTTATGAAATTATTAATATGTGTCATAGTGGTATGAGAATGATTGTTGAAATAGATTGACAACAAGCACGCTGTCACGTAAGCAGAAACTACACATCAAACACCAACTGTGACGTCTGTCTACAGGGATTACGGTTATATAAATACTGGTAGAAAAATAAAACAGACATTCCACCAACAAAAACCGTAGAACAAGAGAGACAATGTATCACTGACATATCAAATACAGCAACACAGTCAAACAATAAACAATCCAAAGAAAGAATTACTTATTGCAATTTTAGACACCATACGTCAAATCATCATTGACAAAATCATAAATCAGCTGGAGTTAAGGAAGACCACCCTATCGGTACACACAAGTGAGAACAAAAAACACACATGGATCTTTATTTCAGCTAGTAGTACTTTTAACGACAGGTCGGCACACTAGCAATAATAGATATAGAGGTAAAATCATTACACTTAGAATATATAAATAAATAAATATATGAACTGAGTAAGCAGCAACACTGGAATAAACCTGCGACGTGACGTCAGACAGCCAGCTAGCGGTCCTTCACTGGAAATAGACCTTTTCATAGCTAATAAAAGTTCCCGTCCCCCTTCCCCCTTATTTTAACACATTAACTACCGCAAGCCGCTGTCAGTGGTTCACAAAATAATCACATTTGGACCGCAAGCCGCTCAGAGCGCCAATCTAATTTTAGTAATAAAACGAATGAAAAATGTACTGAAACACTCTCTGATCTGGTTCGAGATTTTAAGTTGCCACCGGAAAATAAATTACCAAAGCATGGTTGTTGTAGAACACTGGAAAATTGATATTATGTTCATGTTTTTCAGTGTTTTGGGTTAGTTACCAAATCGTGTAAAAATATTTACCGTGGCAACTAGTGATAGGACTACAAAAATGCGTGTACATTTCGTCTAATGGCTGAATAGGATAGAAACGTATTTCAACAATTGACTGATAGATCTAGCGACGAGGACAAGAGTGAAAACGATGTGTACATTGATTGAAATTGTGATTTTGATAGAGATGGGGCGCAAGCAGTTATAATTGTGAAAATATTGCAAGTCCTCGGCCATCGGAGGGCCGTTTAATAGCAACAACCTCTATTAGAGTTACAACCGGTGTTTATTGTAATAGTACATTCATTTATCTTTAAAATGACGTGTAATTCATAAAAATATGTAAACAGTTACGAAAACTACAGCTTACTTTGTGCAAACACCTACAGGATGAAAATGGGAAAAAAATTTTATTCGGCAACAGTGTGTTTTTCAATTCGGTAGTTAATGTGTTAAAAAGAAACGAAAAGGACAGAGATAACATTCCAGCGGTCAAAAATAGCCCACTTATGACCAAGAGATTACTCCTCTTGTCAGGTTTTGACGGGATGTTGAATCTTAGACGAAAGTGAAACAAACTAATGAAACTTAACCACGTGATACTTTAAACAGCAGAGAGAAAATAAAGTTAGGGGAATACATTCTATTTACTTTCGAAGGGGAACAATTTAACTATTAAAAAAATTAAAACTTTAAAACAGAGGTTCATTATTTATTTAATTTTGTCAATTCATTTTACAAAATTATGTAAGGCATAGAACATTATATTATTCTGATTAGTACCTTTTTAAATTGTTAAAAGGTGTTTTGTTTCCCATGTTTAGAATAAAATGACTTTAAATAATAAGGAATTTGATGCACGTGTTAAAGTAGTGAACACTTATATCCTCTGTCACTTTCATTTACAACTCGTAACTTAAATAGTTTCGCTTTAGTCGCAGATGAGCACAACAAAATGTGTTAATGGCGCCAAATAGCGCACTACAACAATCTTCTACCCTGGGGGCCGGAGTAGATGTGAGGTGTGGCGCCCGCCTCTAATTCTAAAGGTACCGGGTTCAAACCCAGTACAGGAAATATTTTGGATGGAATTTTGTCAGAACCAGTGGGTACAATAATGATATACTCCTCCCCGATCCCCTGAGTAGTGAGATATGATGTCTAGCCTTCTCGAATATGTTATCCTGTAAGCTGTGTTTCTTTTGGCCTGGTTCTAGTCCAGTCTTCGGTCCCTCAGGGATTATCTAATGTTGCCCCCCCCCCCCCTTCCCCAGCGAACTCTGGGTATTCCTGGAGATCTGGATCCCATGCTATTGGTTTCTCTTGTGTGACCGTGGTTGTCACGAAAATAATAATTATTTTTGTAGTGGTATTCTCATTTGTTGTTGTGTTCGTTATAACCATTGTCATAAGTCCTGTATTTATGTTGTTTGATTTATTCTTCTCTTCTTGTCTAGAGCAACTTTCGCCAAATAAAAAAAAAGTATCACGTGTGTTAATAACACTTTTTTGAAGTAATGGACGACATGTGGGCTCTGAATTTCCGGTTAGTTATTTATAGTTTCAGTGTGTCTCACTTCTTGTTTCAAAATATTGTTTCACGGTGTTTTTTTTTCTTCATATGTCAGTGATAAACTGTCTCTTTTTGTTCTACGGTTTTTTGCTCGTTGTTGACGGATTGTCTGCTTTATATTTATACCCGTAGTTATATAACTGTAATCTATTTGGTCAGTTGTTAGAGTTGGGACTTGAGAGTTGGGACAATGTAATATTTGTTGATGTACCTATTGTATATAACTGTTTAGTCAGGTGTTGACAGTGTAGTATCTGTTTACTTGACAGTGTATTTGCTGTTGTACCTAGTTATATAACTGTAATCTTGTTACGGATGGTTTTATTATATTGGAGATTGAGTGATTGAAGAAGATTATTACTTCATATCTGACCTCTGTAATGTGCATCGTGCTGATGAGATGTATTGAATGTCATGGGCTTGTGCAAGAACAATTCCTCATAAATCGACCTCCAACAACTTGTAGTAAGGGCCCACAGATACAGCATGTTTATTTACGAAGCATAGAATAATGTTCATGAAAATATGCATATATAGAATCTCCTACAGTCCGTAATACATCGTCTCATACCTGGCCTATTTACTAGAGGTGCCGATAACGGTTAACACCCAAGTAGTAACAACCAGAATATGGAGATTAATATTGATTACTCCCGTAAATGTCATCGGCATAAAAAATCATTGAACTTGCATACTTAATTCGTCATCTTCCTGAATATTAGTGGCGTCCTTCTCAATTTCTTAAGCCACGTAGGAGAACTGTTAAAACTTCATAAACTTGGAAGCGAAAGCATCAACGTCTTAACAAATCTCTGTAGTCAGTTGCTAGAGTTAGAGCTTGATATGTAGTATCTGTTTACTTGACAGTGTATTTGTTGCTGTACCTAGTTATATACGCCTAGTAACTGTAATCTCTGTAGTCAGGTGTTGGAGTTATGGTTTTATGTGTAGTATCTGTTTACTTGACAGTGTATTTGTTGCTGTACCTAGTTATATAACTGTAATCTCTGTAGTCAGGGGTTAGAGTTGGGGCTTGATGTGTAGTATCTGTTTACGTGACAGTGTATGTGTTGATGTAGAGTGGAGCCTACATGACAACAACCTCCAGCATGAGAATGAAGGTACAAGCAGTTACTGCAGTACTGAGGTGGCTGTCTGAAACTCCATCAACCGGGACAGTTATATTTTCAGACTCTCAAGCCATGCTTCTAAATTTCAGAATGGATGGCTGCAGAAGGAATGGAAAACATCAATAGAAGCCTCAAGTTTTGAAGAACTGGTGTGGATATACTATTCTGGTCATGCAGAGATACGTGGCAATGAGAGAGCTGGCAGTCTGGCCTCGAGAGCACCCATGGTGGGGACACAGCACATGGATAATGGAGAGATACTAAGGGCTATTAATGATCGCCTGCTGGATAATGACACTGCAATGGATGAATCAACAAGGCTGAGGCTGTTCGAGTTTGGCATCAAACGTGGGACTAGGACAAATGGTCGTAAGAGAGGATACATCCGTCGTATGTACAACCAGCGTGCTACAGGTACAATTAACATTCTTACACTTCGACATTTGCTGAGGGAGACTGAGCACCTATGAATTTGCCCGGAGTGCAGTGAAGTCGATTCTGATTAACAATAACAATAACAGATGTGTAATGTTTGTCACGGATTGTCTCCCCTTAGCTCTGCATTAGTGGTTCACCAGCGGTCAACAATCAAGAGTATCTAATATGGGTCTTTAAATATGTCTACCTTCGCACGAGATTACTCTTGGCAGAGTTGTATATAGAAGGATAATGACGCTTCTATCTCAAGGTCATGTTCACATGATGTTTTCAGAAGTCAAGAACAATGCAGCAAAGGGTAGAGCACTATTAACATATATCTGATCCTTCGCCAGTTCAATTCCCCAGCTGGTGTAAATCCAGCGAAATTATTGTATAATTATTTGCTCTATAGATTTAGATATATGTCTGCATGAATATATATTAAAAAGTCTTGCTCATACGTTGATTTTCATACCGATAAAAACTGAAGCAACTACGATTGTTTTGTTTTAATAGGTTTGTTTTAAAACCTATTGTATTGTGAAGAAAATCTTACAGCCAAGAAACGACAACACAGGACCCGGACAGTGTGTAAACATGAATATTGTATTAACCAAGCTACAGGAAGGTGAGGTAATAGCACGAACAAAACAATCATAAAACCAAGAAAAAGAGCAATTTACAACAAGCCATTTACAAATAAATAGAAGAAACGTCACACCTAAACAAGCACCATTACAGGAAACAAGCAGTGAACATAAATCGTCTTCGAGGTTCCTCGAACCGGCAAGTTTCACGGGCTGAAGACTGTAAATCTACAGAAACATCAGTTGTGAGTTGTGCGGACATGTGGTTGCTAACATCGGAACGCCTCCCAACAGCTCGCCAAGACATAGAACCATCAAACATGTAAAAGAAATGGAAAAAAGGTTTACAACACACATGCAAAGATCAACACATACAAAACAAGGCCACTTATCTGAAAATCTGCGGTCCCACAGATGCTCGTCCGTGGAAGGATTCAGAGTTGCATGCAGAACATGGTGTAGCGAAGAAACATAAAAAAACATCCGTCATAGCAGATAATGGAGACAAAGTTCATATTATGTTAATAGAAGACTTGCAAAACATCGTGAAGTGGATTTGAAATAGTAACTTGAAGCATGAACAATGGCGAATATTGACGACTGCAAAAGCCAGCAGATAAGCGAAGTGCTGGTAGTGGGTATTGAAATGAGTCCAACGGTGCAGACTTGGCAAAAATGACGATTTTGTTTCAAATGTCTTTAATGATAACTTAAATGCAGAGCTATTTAAGACAGACCCTGAGCTAGCAGCAGAACTATTAGAATCACTATTTGCACAAGTCTGGAAAAAGGGGACAACACCATCAGAGTGGAACATAGGAATAATTATCAAATTGCCCAAGAAGGGAGATCTTGCAGTCTGCAATAATTGGAGAGGAATTCTCTCAGTTCCCAGCAAAATACTAGGCAGGATAATTATACAGAGAATTTCAAAAGCAGTAGACCACAAACTGAGGAAAGAACAAGCAGGATTTAGAAAGAACAGAAGATGTGTAGATCATATATTCACTCTCAGGAACATTACAGAGCAGTGCTCAGAAAGGCAAAGACAGCTGTACATTAATTTCGTTGATTTTTAAAAGGCTTTTGACAGCATACATAGGGACAATATGGAAAATACTGAGGGCTTATGGAATTCCAAGTTGCATAGTGTCTATCATAAAAAGCCTCTATGCCAACTTTACGTGTAGTGTTGGGCAGAGCAACCTAACCTTTGAGGTGAAGACAGGAGTACGATAAGTATGCCCCTTATCAACGACTCTATTTTTAACAGACATAGACTGGGTGATGCGCCAGACAACAGAGGGCAGTCCAAGAGAAATAAGATGGACTACATTTTCTACATTGGAAGATCTGGAATAACATAACATATAATCAATTAGTCTTGACTGTTTAAGATAGCGATGGAATGATCGTGAATTTTAGACGTAATTAAATTATCTTCACTGAGACTTGGAATGAGGATTTTATAAAAAAAATATTGTCCTTTTTTCTGTTTCCTTAATAAACTTAGCTTGTCTAAGTGAGTCCTGCAGCCGTGATTTCGTCCATTCTTCTGTGACGCGGGCTCTTCTCCACTCAACTCGTCCAGTGCAGGCGATTACTGTTGATTCCCTGCTTTTAACTCACAGCTAGTGGCGAAGGAACATCGGACTTGCAGCTTCGTAACATGTACGATAGCTTCGTTCCACAAACTTAAGACAAAATAAAAAGAACAAATAACTCTGCAAAGTACATTTGTAAGCTGCAAATTAATAGGCGCATTGTCTGGTTGTTCACCCACCAATGTTAGCCTCTCTGAATAATTATTCTCCCTGAGTGTACACAGTATAACTCTTTGATTATGTCATCAATATGATTAGAAATTACCTTAATAATTCTGGTTAATGAACTGAGAAAAAATGTGCTTGGACAGCGTGACTGCAATGATTTGCCTGAATTACAATTAACAAGGTACATATATCTCACAAAACGACGATATTTTAAACTTTAGGCACATGTTACGTAATCATCGTTGTTAAGGAATAAAAGTAATATGTTTTGGTATATTGCCACACGCAGGCATATATCGATTGTTATTTGAGGAGATATCTCTATTTGTGGTAATAACATGTTTTGCACGATCTTTAACTTGTATTGAACACTCGTATTAGTATACCTCGCCGGTTGTCAATGACGTAACACGTTTGCACGAATTAATTTTAACGGCTAATTTTCTGGGCCTTTCAAATGTTTCATTGGTTCAAGCAAGAGGTATTTTTCGAGCTCCCTAAATTGTGGAGGAATTAAGTATCTTTACGTGATATCATTATATTTTTGAAGGCCGCCACTTGTTTCAACGATCGTTACGATAGTCCGGAACTTATAAGAAGTTCCGCACGTTACAGAGAAGTAATTTATACAAGAAGACACATAAATTCACGTTTCTGGTTCGCATTACTTTGGTGTCCGTGAATGACACGCACGTCTTAGTCAGAACGGCCAAAACTGAAAAGAGAAGACGAATATATGTATTATTTCAACAAGCATTCTTATTGCCTTTTGGACTGACCATATTTATGAGGAGACAGATTATGAAGATTCTCCATTGCTATTGTATTGTAAAGAAAACCTAATAAATATGTACTACATGTGTATTGTGGACCTACTACCCGGCGACTTGAGTTATTGTGCCATTTTCGTGTCCTGCAATACCAAACCCTAATCTTTTCTTTAATCCCTAGCCACCGACCGTCAAAGGAGTCAGTGGCCATCACGCCTAGTGGCGTCTTGTAGGGCAACTACAAATTGATTCCACTTTGCTCGGTCGGCGGCCATCCTTCGTACAGTGCCCCAACTCTGGTTCTTTCTTTGCATCTCAGCCTCAACAGTCCTCCGTCAGGTTGTTTTTGGTCGGCCTCTCTTTCGTTTTCCTTCAGGGGTCCAAAGCATAGCTGTTCATGTGATGGCATCGGGTTCTCTTCTGAGGACATGGCCAACAAGGCTCCAGAGTCTGCCAGCTATGATGGTGTGCATGTCCTCTTGCTTGCTCCGAGTAAGCAGATCTTGGTTGGTGATGGTATTCGGCAAAAAAAGATTCGGTGAATTTTTCTTAGGCATGTTGTGTGAAAAGTTAATATCTTTGCCTGCCCGCCCGTCTGATGTTACTATGCATCCTAGGTATGTGAAGGTGTCTGTCTGTATCAGTTGCTGATTCCTTACTGATATGGGCTCAGTGTTGCTCATTTAGAGCGTCATGACTCCTGACTTCTTTAAATTGATGTTTAAGCCCACCTGCTGGCTAAACTTATTAAGTCTATCCGTTTTTTCCTGGATGTGTTGATGTGAATGTGCTAGTAGGGCAATGTCATCTGTATATTCCAGATCTTCCAATATAGAAAATGTAGTCCATCTTATTTCTCTTGTACTGCCCTCTGTTGTCTGGTACATCACCCAGTCTATGACTGTTAAAAATAGAGTGGTTGATAAGTGGCATCCCTGTCGTACTCCTGTCTTCACCTCAAAGGTTAGGTTGCCCTGCCCAACACTACACGTAAAGTTGGCATAGACGCTTTTTATGATTAACACTATGCAACTTGGAATTCCATAAGCCCTCAGTATTTTCCATACTGTCCCTATGTATGCTGTCAAAACCCTTTTCAAAATCAACGAAATTAATGTACAGCTGTCTTTGCCTTTCTGAGCACTGCTCTATAATGTTCCTGAGAGTGAATATATGATTTACACATCTTCTGTTCTTTCTAAATCCTGCTTGTTCTTTCCTCAGTTTGTGGTCTACTGCTTTTGAAATTCTCTGTATAATTATGCTGCCTAGTATTTTGCTGGGAACTGAGAGAATTCCTCTCCAATTATTGCAGACTGCAAGATCTCCCTTCTTGGGCAATTTTGATAATTATTCCTTTGTTATACTCTGATGGTGTTGTCCCCTTTTTCCAGACTTGTGCAAATAGTGATTCTAATAGCTCTGCTGCTAGCTCAGAGTCTGTCTTAAATAGCTCTGCATTTAAGTTATCATTAAGGAAATTTGAAACAAAATCGTCATTTTTTCCAAGTCAGCACTGTTGGACTCATTTCAATACCCACTACCAGCACTTCGCTTATCTGCCGGCTTTTGCAGTCGTCAATATTCGCCATTGTTCATGCTTTAACTTACTATTTCAAATCCACTTGACGATGTTTTGCAAGTCTTCTATCAACATAATATGAACTGTGTCTCCATTATCTGCTATGACGGATGTTTTTTTATGTTTCTTAGCTACACCATGTCCTGCATGCAACTCTGAATCCTTCCACGGACGAGCATCTGTGGGACCGCAGATTTTCAGATAAGTGGCCTTGTTTTGTATGTGTTGATCTTTGCATGTGTGTTTTAAGCCTTTTTTTTCCATTTCTTTTACATGTTTGATGGTTCTATGTCTTGGCGGGCGGTTGGGAGGCGTTCCGATGTTAGCAACCACATGTCCGCACAACTCACAACTGATGTTTCTGTAGATTTACAGTCTTCAGCCCGTGAAATTTGCCGGTTCGAGGAACCTCGAAGACGATTTATGTTCACTGCTTGTTTCCTGTAATGGTGCTTGTTTAGGTGTGACGTTTCTTCTATTTATTTGTAAATGGCTTGTTGTAAATTGCTCTTTTTCTTGGTTTTATGATTGTTTTGTTCGTGCTATTACCTCACCTTCCTGTAGCTTGGTTAATACATTATTCATGTTTACACACTGTCCGGGTCCTGTGTTGTCGTTTCTTATCTGTACGATTGTTCCATTTTCTGTTTTACCTTCAATTTCCCATTAGTATTTTTTCCCTTGCTGCAAGTGTATAACTGTGTGTCTATATCCGTATACTTTCTTATTAATATATATTTTTTCTTGCATTCTTTTTCGTCACATGTTGTTGCTACATGATTTACTTTATTATTATTCTTTAATAGTATTCCTACCTTCTTTGCTTTCATCATATTGTGAAGCAACAAGCCATTGATTTACGTATTGACTATGTAAGTCACATTATCAATTACCATGGCTACTTTAGATTGCTTTGACAAACAGGGCAAAGCATTTGGATTAGAAGGTGAATCTTTAAAGAACTTTGCCTTGACTGAGTTCGCCAAAGCAAAACAGAAGGTGGGAAAAATTAGAGAATCGTAAGAGAGAAATTTAGCACATCAAAGGGAATTGGAGGAACAGAAAGCTGAAAGGAGGTGTATTGTTGCATTGGAGAAAAAGAGGCGTCTTGATGAATTGGAGGTAAAGAAGACTGAATTAGATGAAAAGAAGTGTATTACTGAACTGGAGGAGAATAAAATGCAATTAACACATGAAATGGAAATAGAGGAGAGAAAGGCAAAATTACGCCATGAAAAAGAAATGCTGCTTCTTCATCTAAAAGAATTAAAACTGACAATTCAGGGTAAATAAAATGATGATTCAGAGGTTTATGGTTCCTCAAAGAGGCAAAATACTGGGTCTAGTAAATTTCGCTTGCCCATTTTTAAGCCTAGTTTTGATGACATTTCGTACTTCCTAAGTTGTTTTGAAAGTGTATGTGAAGCTCATAAACTAGACAAATCTCAGTGGTGTGCCAGGCTAATGAAATTCTTGAATGGAGAACCATTGACTGCTCTCTGTACAATTGACGAGCCAAACAAAAATAAGTATGAAGCAGCTTAAGCTCTATTAATGAAACGTTACCAGCGAGATGCAGAGGGTTATCGTATGCGTTTCAAAACTATGACCCCGAGACTGGGAACGACTTCTCGGAGTTCTTTTCAGCTATTTGCTTGACTTTCAACAGATGGGTTCAACTGTCAGGTATTGACAAAAACTATGATGGCCTCATGGATTTGTTATTGAGGGATAATGTTTTATCCTCTGTGAGTAAACCATTTTGGTCATTCTTACATGAACGGAAACCATATAGCCTGTCTTCACTGGGAGAAATTGGAAGACAGTTCTTCACTGCACATCCAGGTACTTGTGTCAGTAATAATATTATAAAGGAAGCTTTACTAGTTGCTTTAGCCATAGCCTGGAAAAACCCAAATTTCAGACTGAGATCTCATAGCCTTGATAGGAATTTTGTGCCGGAACTGGGTACAATAATGGAAATTCTAACAGAGGTAGACAACAATACTGAAACTAGCACCTCAGAATATAGGCAATTACAAACAACAAAATTCAAGTTGGAGAATACATGACAATGTTATTCCTTTTAACAGGGATTGGAATAACTATAGATCACCAGGGACAAATACGAGATTCAGGTAATCCCAGGTTCTTCAAATGTTGTAGCCGACGTCCTATCATGATGCCCTCAATAAGAACCTGATACGATAAACTAACGCTGCTTTTGACTTGCCTACGGCACACACATGAAATGTGTATGACTATCCACCAGCAGCCTATCTGACAGCACAGTATGAACCGTTGCCAACCGTTATATGATTTCATGAACTTACGCTGTCGCTTCAACTTGTTTCTGCACACTTATGAACATGTTTATAACTATCAACCAGCAGCCTACCTGTCAGCACCTGTCGAACATTCGTTTGAATTTACTTCCATCACACGTACGATAATTTTGCGTGACGATCCATCAGCAGTCTATCTGACGGCATTGGTCGAACATTGGTTGCACAGTTCTCTCAGAATGATCTCTCACATTAACATTTTACGAACATCTCAAGAGTTCTGGAGGAGCTTGTGTACTTGGTACTATTGAAATTGACTTGCTGTTTCTAATGACAATATTCACATTTGTAACTGTGATCCTTTGCATGCACAAAATATTTTGTGGGACATTGTATTCTGCGCCAGAGATATAGAAGTTTATTCAAATGAGATGATTTTATTAACATTTATCTTCGCATTCAATTGCTATTAGGTATATTCAGGAAAGTGATCCCATCAATTTGACATTAAAGCATTAACCTTTTTAATTTAAATCCATTATGATTTAATATTTTCATATATGACTTCTCATTTTTTTTTTAAATTTCCTTTTCTCATCTTTAGATTTAGTAAAATGCTTTCTTTCAGGGAGATTACCTCTAAATATTTTATCCATGCATATTTAAATATTAGTTAGTTCCCTTTTTGTTTGTGTCATTTTTTTAAGCAAAATTAATGTATGCATTAATTTTTTTTCCTTCCTCTTGTATTTTCATGATGTATGTAATTAATGCATTTGACTTTTCTTTTCTTTCCTTGACTGATGACCTATGACTGACATATTTCTATCTTGCATCATTACTTAAATTAGTAGGCATATGCAAACAGACTGTGCCTAAGGTTTTCACGCAGGCATATATCCATTGTTATTAATGGAGAAATGTCGATTTGTGGTAAAAACATGTTTTGCACGAACTTTAACCTGTATTTGTATATTTGTATACAATATATTTGTATACGTCACCGGTTGTCAATGACGTAACGCGTTTGCGCTAATTTATTCTAACGACTAATATTCTGGGTCTTTCATATGTATCATTCGTCCAAGCTAGACGTATATTTTGAGCTCCCGGAATTGTGGAGAAATTAAGTATCTTTACGTGGCATCATTACAATTTTGAAGGACGCCACTTGTTTCAACGATCGTTAAGATGGTCCTGAACTTATAAGAAGTTCCGCACCTCACAGAGAAGTAATCTATACATGAAGAAACATAAATTCACGTTTCTGGTTCGCATTACTTAGGTGTCCGTAAATGACACACATCTCTTAGTCAGAACGGCCAGAACTGAATAGAGAAAACGAATATATGTATTATTTCAACATGCATTCTTATTGCTTTATGGACTGTCCATATTTATGAGGAGACAGACTGTGAAGATTCTCCATTGCTATTCTATTTTGAAGAAAACGTAATAAATATATACTACATGTGTTATGTGGAGCTACTACCCAGCGACTTGAGTTATTGTGCCAGTTTCGTGTCCTGCATGACCAAACCCTAGTGCATTCGATAACATAGCACGATGAACTCTTTAATGTAAATATGGCCACACATCCCGAAGAATTCCAGTCGTAACACTACTTAGCAAGGAAAACATGTCAAATTCACGTGGTAAAATAAATGTTTACACTTACCTTAAAGTAATTTTTGGGAGCACAATCTCCTGGGCCAGATAGAATCTACACAACATGTTGATGCTGACGAATCACGTGGTCTGGGAAATTTTAGTATTCCTCTTATGACGGGTGTTTTGATGGCTTAGCTTTCCACTATTTGTATTTAAAAATAGGGCTTTACTTTTAAGTTTCAAAGTTGCCGAAATACTCTGTCCTGGTCCTTTAAGTTTTCAGTCTTGTATTTAAAAATGCGGATTTCAAATTTGCCCAAATACTTCGATCTGTCACTTATAATTTTGGAATCCTTTGTCCGATCGTCTCTCTGGCTCAGGTGAATAGCTAGCTTGACGTGGCGATGCAGTCTGATTTGTGACTCCGATTTTATAGATTATATTTATATTTTTCAGTTCACATCCCAGATTGTACTTCCGACAAATTTGCCAATGAAAGTAAACGTTTATTCCGGTTCTCACATTAAGCCAATGGTAAACTCTTTAGAATCAATGGGTCGCAGTGTTAAATCATAATATACCCTGCGTGTTTTGAGATATCAAATTTTAAAATTCCAACGCGTGACATCTTTCTAATAAGGCAGTAATACTTCGGATTGCATCTTTATGCAAACTCACAAACAAATATGTGAACTTATCTCCCATTTAGATGCTTTCCCACAATATTGTCTCTCCAAACTGATTATCGGTAATATTGATGCAAAGATGTTACAGCGGAAACGATTACGTCTTATCATCTGTGTTTGCGTAAATCTCTAAGACGCATTTCTCAGACAGACAATATGACTTTCTTTTCATCGATCCTGCGCTACCACCTTGTGTCAATGAAGATCGACTTTATTAAAGGGTGCTCGAGAACTGAGGTGATAAATTATTCGCTGACCTGCCTACTTAGCTTATGACGATTTACGTGGCAAAACGTACACAAGTCTGGGAGCGGCTAGGGCTGAATTTAGGTGCATAAAATATGTCAAACCATAGGACGATTGGTGAGGAAAATGAAGAAACGAAGTGATACCGCCGGAGAGGATGAAAGTTATGAAAGTGCACAAATAATTCGTCACAATCTTAACAGAACTACAGTTGAGCTGAGCTAACTGGGACAGATTTGTAATGTTGACATAACTACAGATGAGCTGAGCTAACTGGGACAGATTTGTAATGTTGACAGAACTACAGATGAGCTGAGCTAACTGGGACAGATTTGTAATGTTGACAGAACTACAGATGAGCTGAGCTAACTGGGACAAATTTGTAATGTTGACAGAACCACAGATTGGATGAGATAACTGGAACAGATTTGTAATGTTGATAGAACTACAGATGAACGCCTGGGAGAGATTTGTAATGTTGACAGAGCTACAGACTATCTAACTGGGATAGATTAGTAATACTGACATAACTACTGATGGTCTGACTGGAGGAGAACTGCAACGCTTTCAGATATGTTTTGTGAAATTATTTGTATGTGTCATAGTGGCATGAGAAAGATTGTTTACACCTTTAACTAAGACAATAAATAAATTGACAACAAATACGCTGTCAAGTAAGCAGAAACTACACATCAAACCCCAAATCCAACAACTGACTACAGAGATTACAGGTATATACTGAAGCACATTAAAAACGCACCATTATTATATATACTAATGCCGAGAAGCTGGAAAAAAAAGTGTGGGAATGGATTTTCCCCGTGTTTGTCATGAGGTAGTGAGCGAATGGCTAGTGGAATGGAAAGTGCATGATTCAACCAACGGGTTTGTGTACAGACTACATGAAAACAATGAAATGTACACGTGCAACACGATTCCCAACAGCTATGACACTGAAAATGTGTACGCGTTGTGGCAGTATACTCGGTATAAAAAGGCCGTTGAGACAAAACACCCGGTACATGTGCTTGAAATGCAACGACTGTCTGAAAACGACCGCCAACGAGCCATTGGTATGTTGGAGACCGGAATGAGCTCGCAGGCCATTGTCAGAAGGATGAATTGCCACCACAGCACTATTGTACGTCTCAGTGAACGTTACGGAACCACTGGCAGTGCCCGGGATAGACTTCGGAGTGGCCAATCACGAGTTACTATCCCTGCGCAAGATCGTCATAATGTGCTGAGTCACCTAAGGAATCGTTCTCTCCCGGCAAATTAAACAGCAAGAGCAATAGTGGGTAGGCGTGGGCAAGTCTCTCGAATGACAGTCATACGGCGGCTCAGAGATACAGGCCTTACTGCAAGACGACCTTATGTTGGGCCAAACTTGACTCACAGACATCGTCAGCAGCGCCTGCAATTGGCAGAGCAACATGTCAGATGGACTAGACTGCAGGGGAATGCTGTCCTATTCACAGACGAGAGCAGATTCAACATATCCTTTGCTGATGGACGTATGCGGATTTTGTGACGGTGTGGAGAGCGCTCTGCAGATTGCTGTGTTTGTCAGCAAAACCGGTCTGGAGGTGGCAGTATTCACATTTGGGGAGGATTCAGTTTTCACCATCGCTTGCCTCTTCACGTCTTCCGTGGAAATGTTAATGCTGTGACATATCAAGATGAGGTTCTGGATGCATTGGTTGCTCCTGCGTTCGCAAATTATCCAGACTTGCGGCTTCTCCGGCAGGATAACGCACGTGCGCACACCGCATGCATTTTGCAGCAATATCTACAGCAGCAGAACATTGTGACGATTGATTGGCCTGCCCTATCACCAGACATGTTTCCTATAGAACATCTGTGGGACGAGCTTGGACGCAGAGTCTACAGGCAAGGTTCTCCAGCTAATCTGCAACAGCTCGAAACTGCTCTTACACGTGAATGGGACTTGATTCCCCGGAATTTCCTTCAGAGACTTGTGCGTTCCATGCGGAGCCGCTGCAAAGCTTGTTTGCAAGCTCACGGTGGACATACCAGATACTGAGGATAGTGTGATTGCATTTTTTATTGGATGCATTTTTGGTTTTCTCCCTTGCCTGCACAGAATGCAACGAATTTCATAACAATCAAATGTACAATTTAATGACCAGCATGGTTTCATAGGAAAATGAATAAAGATTCCAAATATGTAAACTTGTAAACACTTATATTTACATTTCACACTCTGTTCCTGGATTATACAGGTGGTGCATTTTTAATGTGCTTCAGTATATAACTACGGGTAGAAACAGAAAGCAGTCCACCAACAACGAACCAAAACCGTAGAACAAGATAGACAGTTTATCACTGCCATATGAAATAAATCAACACAGTCAAACATTAAACAATCCAATAGAAGAATTACTTATTGCTATTTTAGACGCTATTCCTTAAATCATCATTGATTAAGTGATACATCAGCTGGAGTTAAGGAAGACCACAATATCGGTAGACACAAGAGGAAACGAAAAACACACACGGATCTTCATTTCAGCTAGTAGTACTTTTAACGACACGTCGGCACACTAGCAAAAATAGATTTAGAGGTAAAATTATTACGCTTAGAAAAAAAAAAAGTATATCGATTGAATAAGCAGTAACACCCGAATAAAGTTACGACGTGACGACTAAACATCCAACTAGCAGTCCTTCGCAGAAATAAACCTCTCAATGGCTAATAAAAGTCCTCCCCCCCCCCTAAATTTAAAAAGAAAAGGACAGAGATAACAATACAGCAGTCAAAACGTTATACAAATGTACACAATATACCCCGACTTATAACCGAGAGATCACACCTCTTGTCAAGTTTTAACGTCATGTCCAATCTCGGAAATAAGTGAAACAAAAAGAACTTAACCTTGTAATACTTTAAAAGCAGCCGAGATTAAAAAGTTTTGGGAAGGCATCCAATTTGATTCCAAAGGGGAACAATTTAAATATTAATAAAATATCAAACTAAAAAACAGATTTTTATTTTGTCTTTATTTTTGATCAATTCATTATACAAATTTATGCAAGGCACAAAAGAATCTCTTACTTTTATTAGTACATTTCCTAAATTGTTAAAAAAAATGTTGTTTACCATGTTTAGAATAAAAATACTTTAAATAATGTGGAGTTTGATGCGCATGTAAAAGATGTGAACACTTATTTCCTCTGCCACTTTCAATGATAGTAATTACATAATCTCTCATGTTGCAGTCGCAGATGTACACACCGAAATGTTCCACCGGCGCCAAAAAAGCGCACTTCGACAATCCTTTAAAGGCATTCTCTTACTTTGTCGGTTCTCTCCTATCCCGGGCACCAGAGTGGCTAAGAGACATGGCGTCCACATCTAATTCTAAAGGCAATGGGGTCGGTTCCCAGTACAGGGAATATTCTTGATGGAATTATTTTTAGAACCACTTTGTACTAATAACGTCTTACTTCCCCCTGATTCTCTGAGTAGTGAGATCGGATGACTAGCCTTCTTGGATAAGAGCGAAAAATAGTAGGTCCCTGATAAAAGTAAGTTGACGAGGGTGCTGTTAATAATACATTGAAGTCTATTGTTAATAATAATTAGGTGAAGACTCGCTGTTAAGATGCCACTGATAATAAGTGTGGGTTAAAGACTGTTGCACCCCACAATAACGCACGTGAAAGTCATGGAAGGAGTGAAACTGCTGGTGACGTTTTAATAACAGTTTATTCACGCCACAACACCATACAAATGACATCAAGAAATACACGTTACAGAATTCATCTCAAAATATCCAAGAAAACTGCCCACACAGCAGTTCAGCCTAATATGGCCGAACAATGTCTCCACCTCTCATAACATTCCAAAGAGAACTGCCCACACGCAGTTTACAAATGACTCATAATGTCATCACGTGAAATATTGGTATTAGTACTCAAAATACTGCCTACACTGCAGTTTACAAATAACTCATAATGTCATCACGTGAAATATTGGCCTTAGTACTCAAAATACTTCAATATCCATAAACTCTACCTCCGCGGGAAATAATGGCCTCTTAAATAACATCTTCACGAAATATCCTCTACTAGGGAATACTGGCCTGTACATATCAAGGCCTCTAACATCTTCACATCAAATATCCACTTATCCAAAAACACAGCGAAATCCATCGCTAGCCATTTTCATAGTGCTCTGCGCAGACACACACTTACAGGCCTGGCTCTCTCCAGTCAACGCCCAGGACATACTACTCTGATAACACACTCGTTCCGCTCAAAAGCAGTCACGAGACGTCCTCACGGTCAACACAACTCAGTCAATCAATCATCTGCGGGCTAGCCGCGAGCTATTCTCACCCCGCTCAAAACAATACAGAATAAATATATCTCACTGCTTGAGATGATCAGCGTTTTTCCACGCTATCTATAATCTATCTCTCAAAACTACCACGAGATATTTTCAAAACAATTCAACAGCCAACAAGCAAACAAGTGCTCCAACTCAGAATCTAACTTTTCTACTAACATACTCAGATTTACTTCCCTTACACCAGTTCTGTTCTTAACAGTCCCGTGTACACGTTTTGCACGTTAAAAATAACTGGGCAGTTGGAAATCATAAAGAGTAGGCTATACGGCCGCTGCCGTGCCAGAGTTTACACAATTAAGAAAATCTACTCGATGCAAAACTGTTTATAGAATGTGTGGTTTCTGTATACACTCATTGGGATGCGCGCCGATGCTGTGGAGTTTGTGCACTGCGCCCTGCACATACGTGCAATAATCAAATCAACTATGATGGTCATGTTTTAAAATAACTTACTTAGTAGTTCCCCTTCTACCGTGAGGTGTAGAGGTTTGGAAGAGAGAGCGCCAGACTGTTTTCCTCCTGGCCTGGTTCCGTTCTAGTCCTCGGTCCTTCAAAGATTGTCTAATGTTGTCCTCCCAGCGGACTCTGGGTCGTCCTGTGGGTCTGGATGCCTGGCTAGTTTGTTTCTCATGCTTGTCGTGGTAGCCGATCTTCTCCCATTCTGCAGACATGTTCAAACCATCTTAGTTGGGAATGTTCTACTTAGGTCTGCAGGGGGCGGGATTTAAAGCCTTGACGTATCGTCTGGTTGCGAAACATGTATCTTCTTGTTACTTCAACCACCTTCCGCAGATACCTCATTTCTGAGGTTTGGGTCTACCTTTAGTGGGTTGTTGTCATTGCCCATGACTCGCATCCATATGTCAAGAATGGGACATAGGTGGAGAGGTATACAGCCATCTTCGTTTTCTTACCAACCTCTCTCTCTTGCTGACGAATCCTCGAATTATAACCCGAAACAGTCTCCAAACAGTTGCTTTTCGAGTGGCCAACTCTTCTTTGATGCCTCCCTTTCGGTCTGTAATAGCTTCGAGGTATTTAAAGTGGTCGACCTGATCCAGGACCCGTTCTCCCAGCTTAATCTGATATCTTCTTTCTTCTCGTGATATCACTATGGATTTTGTTTTAGAGCTGCTTATGACCAACCCTCTCTTTTCCATCTATTCATTCCAGACTTGCAGGTTGGATTGGAGATGTAATTCAGATTAAGCAATCAGGGCAACATTATTAGCAAATTCCAGCTCTGAAATACAGACCGGTCTCATCTTCCAGTACCCCACTGAATATTTTCTTGTTCTCTCCTTACATGCATTGGTAACATCGTCCATGAGGAGTATGAAAAGATAAGGTGACAGGATATCTCCCTGTCTTACACCAGTGGTTCTCCTGAACTCTTCTAACTTACAGTTTGCTGTCGTCACACAATTTCTGCAACAATTATGTTTTAAATTAACATGTAACAAATTTAATAATTAATTAGTTGTCACAGGCTAAAATGAGATGAAATGATGGTGAATTTTAGATGAAAGTTTTATCTTCATAGAGACTGGATAGAGTAATGTTAATGTTCTTTGCTGTTGCCTTTTGTTAAGCTAAGCATCGATGACTACTGCAGCCGTGGTTTCGTCAGTTCTTCTGTAATAATGACACGTCACAGTCTGATAGCTTTTTTCTACGAACAGTCTGAAAGCTTCGTTCCACTAACCCAAAGTACCTTTTGGGAACACAATCTCCTGGCACAGTTTAGAATGGACACTAGCAACTTAGATTATATGCTTTCGGATTAATTCGTCCCAAAATGTTATATTCCTCTTATTACGGGTGATCTGATTCATTAACTCGCTAGTCTAGGTATTTAAAAGTGCGGGTTTTAAAGTTCCCCAAATACTTCGATCCTGGTATTTTAAGTATCCAGTCTATGTGTTTATAAATGCGGGTTTACTTTTTATGTTTTAAAGTTGCCCAAAAACTCTGATATGTCACTTATAATTTTAAAATCCTTTGTCCGCTTCTATATCTGGCGCTGGTGAATTGCTAGCTTGACGGAGCAATGCAGTCTGATCTGTCACTTCGATTTCGCTAGATTATATTTCCAATTCTCCATTTAAAATACCAGATTGTAATTCCGACGAATTTGTCAATGAGAACCATTGTGTATTCCGGCTCTCACTTCACACCCATCCAATCTCTTTTGCACTATATGGGAAGGGGTGTTTAATTCATAATACCCCCGAGTGTTTTAAAATATTACATTTAAAAATTCCATCGCGTGACCTCTTTCTAATACTGCTGCTTGCATTTTTATGCTAAACTCATAACCATCATCTGTGTAGTCATTCTTGACTAACACTTTCCTCATCTGCCAGTTCATCTGTAATAAGTACACAGGAATGGTTCGGCTGAAGCGATTATCTAGTTATCACCTGTGTTTTCGCTTATCCCTCAGACGGCTTTCTCTGGCAGACAATATGGCGTTCTGTTTATCTATCGTACGAGACCATATGGTGTCCATAGAGATCGACTCCTGTCAACAATGGCTATGGGACTCAAGGATAAACGTATTACCGCTGACCTGTGTAATCAACGTGGTATTATTACGGTTCACCTTTCGAAACGTAAACAAGTCTAGGAGCGGCTTTAGAGCAAAAATATGAATGAAGGTGCATCATATATGCTAAATAAAACGCGGATGATGGTGTGAGAGACGTGCTGAAAAGTACATGTACAAATGTTTTGTCACATTGCCGTTCTTCTCATAATCTGATTAGGTACCAGTTACAAGTTCACGAGCAAAAAGAGTGTAATAATGACAATATAGCAATATATATATATCACGAGCAAATATATATATATATAAATATATATATATATATATATATATATATATATTATATATATATAATATAATTATATATTCTTTATATATATATATATAAACAGTTAAGTTCTTTGAAACCACGTGATCTTTTTATTCTTTTTCAAGAAGGAAAGAGACATTGACACTTTATTATTAAACTTGATTGTTCACTTGAGTTAATGCTAATGTAATCATCATCTCCTCATGGACGATGTCATCAAGGCATGTAGGGAAATAACAAGAAAGTATTCAGTGGGGTACTGGAAGATGAGACAGGTCTGTATTTCAGAGCTGGCATTTGCTGATGATGTTGCCGTGATTGCTAAATCAGAGGCACATCTCCATTCCAACCTGCAAGTCTGGAAGGAATAGCTGGAGAAGAGAGAGGGGTGGTCATAAGCAGCTCTAAAACAAAATCCATTTTGAAATCACGAGAAGAAAGAAGATATCAGATTAAGCTAAGAGAAGAGGTCCTGGAACAGGTCGACCACTTTAAATATCTCGAAGCTATTATAAACCGAAAGGGAGGCATGAAAGAAGAGTTGGCCACTCGAAAAGCAGCAGCTGGGAGACTTTTTAAGGCCATAAATTGAGGATTCCTCAGTTTAAAAAAAACGAAGATGGCTGTATACCGCTCCACCTATGTCCCAGTCTTGACATATGGATGCAAGTCATGGGCAATGACTACAACCCACAAAAGCCAGGTCCAAACCTCAGAAATGAGGTATCTGAGGAAGGTGGATGAAGTAACAAGAAGAGACATGATCCGCAACCAGACGATACGTCAAAGCCTATAATACTACCCCTTGCAAGCCCAAATAGAACAGTCCCAACTAATATGGTTTGGCCATGTCTGCATAATGGGAGAAGATCAGCTACCACGACAAGCATGGTAAACAAAGAGCGAGGGATCCAGACCTCCACGATGACCCCCAGTCCGCTGGGAGGACAACATTAGACAATCTTTGAGGGACCGAGGACTAGAATGGAACCAGGCCAGGAAGAAGACAGCCGATACGATAGTCTGGCGCTCTCTCTCTTCCAAACCTCCACACCTCACCGTAGAAGAGGAACAACTAAGTAAGTAAGTAATCATCATCATCATCAGTTTACATATCATCCTTCCATTTCATAACAGAAAAGAAGCAATAACTGTATATAAAATAAATTATCAAATTGTATCAAGAGCCTTGAGTAACTCATTCCAGTTTTGTTTGAGGTTACTTTTACTTTATTAATTCCCCTGGGTAAAATAATCACATAAGATAGTTGTAGAGAGGAGACAACGTAGGAGCTGGTACTTCTTATTACCATCTGGGCCAGCCTTCTTCACAGTCTGACTATACCTATGACAACCATACACCATTGCTCATTTCTGAGAATGGGGTAGTGCACTTAAGATCAGTACTCTTATCTGGCAGCTATACATTGTATCACCTGATACATCTTATTATCTACTTCAATCTACACAAAATAACCTCTCGCTACACTAGAACAATACAAACACCACAGGTTCCATGGAGCCCTATTACGGACAAAACGCAACACAATCACACAAGAGACTCCCATCAACATTACATGCAATAGAACAAAATATACAACGCTACAGACAAATAGGGGAAATAGTGGGTTTAGAAGGGGCCACACAGACATAAACACAACAAATAGTGCAGGCTTTCGAAACTTATTACAGGAACCTGTACACAGAAGAAAATGTTTAACCATATATACAAGATAGATTTATGCACTGTGTGGCGAGGTGGTAGAAGAAAGGATAGACAGAAGAAATAAAAGAGAGTACCAATCTCTTCCACAGTGTCTTTTGGCTCGCTGTAAGTAATAGTCCGACACTTGTAAGAAGAAATGTTTCAGGAGACTGAAATTTAAACTCTTCTCAGTTAAGCAAAGAAGCAAATCCCATCAAGGATCCTGAGAGTATGTTAGGTCTTCAGCCACACTTCCCCTGAGGTACTGATATGGCTCAAGAGACCCCCAGCTGGTAATTAAGATAATGATTAACAAAAACAGTTAACTACCAAGCAACACAGAACATATAGTGAAAAGAAGGAAACAACAGTGAAATTCGTTTCTATGAATTTATATATATATATGACCAAGTTAAATTGGCTACAGATAAACGAAAGAGAAAAATACAAATATTTATATATATGGTTATCTGTATACAGCACTGGGTAAATGGAGATAAAAATAGTCTACACAAAAGTTCTGTTTATATTAGGGTACCCTTTCACGATGGCTGAGGTTTATGTCCTAATTTTAATCATTGACTGGTATGACCTAAAATCGTTTAGTGTTTGGTCCTTTTTAAAAGTGCACTTATCATGAATGGGTTGCTGCTGTATGACGTCACGTTATCACTGCAAGGTTTCTTCCCCCGGCCAAGTTGCTGGAATAATTCGTATCAAGTACTGCAAGGTTTCACTACACAACTGCGAGTTTCACCTGCCTTTTGTCACCACCAGGGAGCTAAGGAGATACACACAAAGGAACACTCTATTTAGCTCTCTGGTTAGAGGCATTAATTTGTCCTGAGTGTGGTCCATAAACCAGGCTCAGATATTAGTCAAATTATTATATAAATGACATGGACCAATGTTGAGAGCCATTCTGCGAGCTGCAAACATATGATATTAATAGGGTAGGGGCATAGGCATACATATATTATCAACTGTTGTAAAGGCATACAAAATCATATAGTAAATACATGGATGCGATAATGGTTACATTAAATAAAAGAAGAGGCCAGGGTAGCACACATGCTTTCTGTAAAACCTGAAGGACATCAAAAGCATACTAAAGGCATACGAAATCATATAACAGTAACTATATGGATGCGATAATGGTTACATTAAATAAAAGAAGCGGCCAGGGTAGCACACATGCTTTCTGTAAAACCTGAAGGACATCAAAAGCATACTAAAGGCATACGAAATCTTCTAACAGTACATATATGCATTTGGTAAAATATATCCATTACAGGAAAGTAGGCAATTGACTGAAAAGCAGTGCAAACATTAACTAATGTTAATTGCATATAATGAAATAATAATGAAAAGCAGTTCAACCATTCAATACAACTACTTGCATATAAGAAGCTCACCCGCTTGATTCCAGTACTGAGTTTGGTTCAGAGACGGCATATACTATGGTCTGACAGATTATTAGTTAGAAGTATCTGCAACTGGCTTGTCTGTTCGGGGCTTTTGCAGATGTGAGTAAAATATACACGTTCTATAATCTCATATATACAGCTAACCGCGGTCATTCACCTCTGCCAAGTCAGGAAATTCCTACCCTACTGATAACAGGTGAATGTTCTCAAATTGTACTCCGCCGGGGAAATCCTGAATATCTGGGGCAGTGGCCTGAGCTCCTCCGGGTCACTGGAAATCCCGGCTTATCTGGGTCATTAGCCTCTCAGGTAAATATCAATGCGACAATGAACTCGAAAATTCCGAGGGAGGTCATTGTCCGATGAGGCAGAGAAAGACAGAAGATTGTCGGACGAATAATTTCGCGACAATAGCCCCCTGTGAAAGTTTATCGTAAGGTGAACTAGTTTCGACTGACATCTTCTTCTTGATCCCTCTCTGTCCTAGTTTGATTTCCCTCACCATCCTGGAAGTTTTTAGGGAGGTTAGGCTTATTGGGTCGCTGCTGACTTGCCTGTTCTTCCCCACTGCATGGATGACGGCTGAGAAAGTCTGCTCCGACATTGAGTTTCCCAGGTATATATTCAACCTTGAAGTTATATGGTTGCATTAACATTGACCACCTCATGAGCCTTGAATTCAGGTTTTTAGAAGCTGCTAAGAACATTAATGGTTGATGGTCGCATTGAACGGTGAAGGGCTTTCCATATAAGTATGGTTGATATTTCTGAATTCCCCATACCAAAGCTAGGCATTCCCGTTCAATAGTGGAGTAATTTCTTTCCTCAGACTTCTTTAAATTGATGTTCAAGCCCACCTGCTGGCTAAACTTGTTAAGTCTATCCGTTTTTCCTGGATGTGTTGATGTGAATGTGCTAGTAGTGCAATGTCATCTGCATATTCCAGATCTTTCAGTGTAGAAAATGTAGTCCATCATATTCCTCTTGGACTGCCCTCTGTTGTCTGGCGCATCACCCAGTCTATGACTGTTAAAAATAGAGTGGTTGACAAGGGACATCCCTGTCGTACTCCTGTCTTCACCACAAAGGTTAGGTTGCTCTGCCCAACACTACACGTAAAGTTGGCATAGAGGCTTTTTATGATTGACACTATGCAGCTTGGAATTCCATAAGCCCTCAGTATTTTCCATAAACTGTCCCTATGTATGCTGTCAAACGCCTTTTCAAAATCAACGAAATTAATGTAAAGCTGTCTTTGCCATTCTGAGCACTGCTCTATAATGTTCCTGAGAATGAATATATGATCTACACATATTCTATTCTTTCTAAATCCGGCTTGTTCCTTCCTCAGTTTGTGGTCTACTGCCTTTGAAATTCTCTGTATAATTATCCTGCCTAGTATTTTGCTGGGAACTGAGAGAAGAGTGATTCCTCTCCAATTATTGCAGTCTGCAAGATCTCCCTTCTTGGGCAACTTGACAATTATTCCTTTGTTCTACTCTGATGGTGTTGTCCCCGTTTTCCAGACTTGTGCAAATAGTGGTTCTAATAGTTCTGCTGCTAGCTCAAGGTCTGTCTTAAATAGCTCTGCATTTAAGTTATCATGGCCCGGAGCTTTGCCGTTCTTTAACCCTTTGATTGCTGTGATGATTTCTTCTTTTCGTGGAATGTCTGTATTCACATCTAGATCGTTTTCAGCTTCAGGAACATTCAGTTGTGTCTCTGGTGGTTCCTTGTTTAGAATTTCTCTGAAGTGCTCTGCCCATCTTGTTTCCTGTCCCTCTGCTGTCGTGATGAGATTACCTTGCTTATCTCTTACTAATGTAATATTGTTTGCACCTCGTTTTCCGCTGATGAATTTAGTTATTTTGTATACTGTGTTTTGTTCATTTCTCAGTGCTGCCTCCTCTGCCTGTCTTGCAAGATCGTCTAGGAAATTCCTTTTGTTGGCTCGGGTTTGGCGTTTAACTTCCTTGTCCAGCTGACTGTACTGTTCGCTATATAGTTGCTTTAACCTGGGGGACTTCGCTTCTGTTTTCTTTCTTTTCATTTCCTTTCTCATCGTTATGGTGTTTAATGTTTCTGGTGTTATCCAGTCTTGCTTCTTCCTTTCCTGGAATCCCAAGCATGATTTGCTGCTTTCTTTGTATATTGTTGAAATGGTGTTGAAATTCTGGTCTATATCATCAGTCAATGTCTTTTCCTGACTTTTGGCAAATTGATATCGTTTCTTTATGTCGGCCGCAAAAGCTTTTCTGGTAAGGGAGTCCTTCAATTTGCTGATGTCAAACCTTTTCTGTGTAGTTACAGTTGGTGCAGCCCTTCTTAGTTTCACTTTCAGTTTTGCTACTACTAAATGGTGATCACTTCCCACATCTGCACCTCTTCTTACCTTCACATCTTGAAATGCATGTCTCCATCTACCGTTAACCATGATGTGGTCTATCTGGTTTCTGTCCCGACCATTTGGTGATTCCCATGTTAATTTGTGAATTTCTTTATGTGGGAAGAGTGTTCCTCCAATGACCAGGTTGTTAATGCTACAGAAACTTATTAGTTTATCCCCATTTTCATTTGCTCTTCCGCTGCCGCATTTCCCCATTGTTATTTCATTATATGTATTGTGTGTACCAACTTTCGCATTGAGGTCTCCCATTACTATAACAAGATCATATCTAGGTGTGTCTTCCATTTCTTTCTGCAGTTGTTGATAGAATTCATCCTTGACCTCCTCATCGCTATCATTCGTTGGTGCGTAGCATTGTATTATTGTAGTGTTGGTGAATCTCCCTCTCAATCTTAATCTTATCAGTCTGTTGTTGATGGGTTTCCATTCCAGTAATGTCCTTTCTATTCCTTTCTGTAGAATAATGGCTACGCCTTCATTGTGCTGTCCATCCTCTCTTCCAGAGTAAAGTACTGTTTCTCTTGTTGCTGTTTTAACTTTTCCTGCCCCTATCCATCTGCTCTCGCTTATCCCTAGAATGTGTAACCTATAGTTTCTCATTTCTGCCGTGACCTGTCTTAGTTTACCTGTCACGTACATTGTTCTGACATTCCAAAAACCTATTTTTGTATCCTGTTTTGCGGTCAGGACATCCGTTTTCATGTCAGTGGCTTCCTTTCGGCTTTCACCACTGACAGTCATACGAGCCACAGATTCCGAATGTCCATCCCGCAGCAAAGTTTTTCCATTTATTGTTGTTTCCGTAACGTGCGATTTTTTTTACATAGACAGGGGTGTCAGCACTATGCTAAAACCCCCAACCTGGAGGACCAGGGTACCAGCTTTTGTCTGACCCCTACCCACATAGACCAGTCCAGCTTAGTTGATCCTACCAGGAATAAAACTCCCACTGGCATAGCTCTGGGGATTGTCAGGGTACGCAAGCTGCCATACCGCTACAAGGTATAGGTACCATTGATGGCAGTTACCAACCATAGGTTGCCTTAACCAGTGGAAGTACTGTGTATTGTCTGCTGTGACCACTAGATCGCAGATTATATTTTGCTACATGAAATACCTGCTGTGACAGTATCACATTCAATAAGCATTACCAAAGTAAGCGTTCCCCCTTTTGGAAATTAACACTTCGTGGAGAAACTGGGGCTTATTTTCGGAGAAGCACAACCCTGGATTATGATAGATCTGTCAACTGATGTGTATGTTCAACTAATAGGTAAGCGAGATTTAATCTGGCCACAGATGTGACAGAGTGAGAGAAAGCGGAGTGAATATTCTTCTTTTTATATAATCATTGAACTCACTTCTAATTTTGTTTGCGAATACTGTTATTTTTTCAGGATAGCTTAACTAGGAACTTTGTTCTTTACTGTATTGTATATTACTATACCCTAGCGTGAATCTTTGACTTTTTGGGGTTCTTAACTTCTGGCGGGATCTTGTCTCAACAGAGGGGAGGGGACTTACTGAGGGTATTTTTCTAAAACTCTGTAACCTATGATTTTTTAATTGAATATATATGTTGGATGTCGTAAACAGTTTATATGATAATAAACTTCACAAAAACTTAATTACTTGTGTTGGCTCAGCCCAAACCCATATTCCATTTACCATAGTTTTCACGTTTGTACGTCTTGTTGTCACATGACTGTGTGTGTGTGTGTGTGTAGTTAAAAGTATATGTTTTGTGTACTGAGAGTAGTACTGTCTGTTAATAAATTACAGTCGTAAAGATAGGCTGGACTAGAGTATCTTCTCAATCCAGTGACAGATTCTACCCTAAACTATTCACTCGTGAACTCTATTTCTCATACTTAATTCTCACTGAGTTATCACTTTTCCCAGATATATCCAGAAGGACCAAATCAATATCTACTACCTATCAAATTTACGACAAAGATGTTCCACAAAGTCCTGTCTGTTGAAGAGAATGCTGAATTCTAACCCTGGCAGTCTGGTTTCGTCTTGGCAAGCGATCCTCACAGTAAATTTTCACAGTTTCTTAAAACTTTAAAAAGATCAAGTTATATTGCCTGTCCTCCCCCGCATTTGTTTTGTTACGATGCTAAGAACGCTCCAATAGTTTGAAACATGCGTGTTTAGTGGGGTAATTTCAAAACTATTTCCGCCTGAAATAATATGCGTTATGCTAAAGGTTACTTCTCCCATATATGGAATGAAAACATCCGATCCTCTATCGGCAATGTGCACAAATAATTTGTCATTACTTTATACAAAGTAATGTTTTTTTTCAGCCCTTCGGCCCAATGACATGTCATTGCGAGGCTGTGGAGCCTATGGACTTTCCATCCAACCCGGTCAGGAGCTTCGCTCCTTCCCATCCACAGAGGGGTTATCTCAGGAGCCGTTCAGATTATTCAGTCAAAATCCTGGCCGAAGACACTTCTTCAAATGCACACGCCCGTGCTTGAACCTTGAACACCTGATCGCAAGCGCAAAGTTGTAACCATTACACCAGCGCGGCTCCCAAAGCAAAGTTATATAATATAGTATGTTCAAGAGATTCACGAGGAACGCTCATGTTTGATGTGCAGATCTACGACATTAAAAGAGCCACGAGAGGATCAATACTATTAATATAGCACTCACGCCCCGCAAGTTGCACACCGTGCGTTGCGCACTTTTTATTTTGGCGCGAGTTACTATTTTGAGTGTGACCGACCGACGTAACATGCATTGGTAATTATGTTAGTTGGGAATGGGAATACTAGCAATAACCCATCAATAATGACGGACGCAAATAAACAAGTGTAATATATTTGTAAAATATTGTTTAATTCAATATAAAGGTTCTTTGATGACAACATATTTTGTGAAAGTGCGTGGATTTGTTTCAAAGAATGTACCATGACAAAAAGTGTTTTTAACAAAAACTTTCAAGTTTTCAGGATTTCTTCCACGGGTGAGGGCGATATAGAGCTGGCCGTATCCGAAAACAGGTTCACGAAGGAAAACTCCTACGTGATTAAAATATTGTCCTTGTGCCTTATTGATCGTCATTGCAAATGCTAAAATCACTGGGAATTGACGACGTCGCATCCTAACTGGCAAACTGCGCTCGATCACAAGGAATTAAGACTCGTTCTCCCTTATTACTGCCAGTGATAATTTCTGTATCAATCTTAATAACGATGCCAGATTTTTGTGACCAAACGCGTGCCATTCAATAGTCTGTTTTTTGCGTTCAGATTTCGCAATAGCATGATTATTGCAGCAACCTTTAATTTCAGCAAATGCGCTGGCATTCCTGATGGGCACTGCTCGTAAAAGAACTCGGTTGGGAAATCAACTGTGTGCAGCTGCTGCTCTACGTTCGGTTGCTTCTTCTGAAGTCTCCTTTGCTCGTTGTGATGCTCTCAACTGACGAATGCGAAAAGCTTCTGCATCGCGTTGAGATTCATGCCCTTCTGCAGACTGATTTTCTGGCTGTGACTGACAATGTGCTTGTCTTTGTGCCGCTTCATGTTGTCGCCGTTTTGCTGCTTCTTCTTGAATCTCGCTTGCTCGTTGTGATTGACGCGATGATCTCTTCCTCGTAGCATCTGCAGCTCGTATTGCAGTGATATGATTATTTTGATCCAAAATATCTCCATCAATTTTGACAATAATGGTAAATGATTTAGGTGAAGAATTTAATGCTTTGAAAAATAAATTGTCACATTATGCAGATGATGCTTTTGAACGGAGAACAGGGAAAAATATGTCAACATTAAATACACAAAAGCAAACAAATAAAGTATGTAAATGGAAAACATAATGGTATTTTGGATGAATACAAATAAAACAATGTGGATGATCTTCAATAAAGATGGGGTTGTACCGAATCAGTTAAAAATAAAATTATAGACACAAATATCCAAGGGCAAAACATTAATACAGTGCAAATTTCTCGATATCTAGGAATGACACTGGACCAATAGCTAAATAGGAATACACACATAGATAAACTAGTGGAGTCTTGCAGAGGATTTACTAACTTGTTAAGATATTTGAAAGGTAGTGGATGGAGTGCAATCACTAAGACAATGCTCACTTTTAACATAGCTTTTATTAGAGAACAAATAGATTATGGAAGTACAATATATGACTCTGCTACACACAATAATACGATTAAATTAGACAGAATTCAGCATCACTCTTTATGAACAGGTGTATCAGATCAACATCAATGGAAGCTCTAGAGGTGGCTTTAGAAATTATACCATGTGAATTTTCCCTGATTTGATGGATGATTAAAGGGACTTTTAGCTTTTCATAACATTAGAACCCCTGAACATTTGTTGTAACTTTGTTGTTTCGCCAGAGCGAACCGATTCCACCGGGGCTCATTAAGTATGCGGCATGAGATCTAAAGACACTGAGACGATCCCCAGAACAGAGAAGCTAGTTTCTCGCAGGAATTTCTCATCTCCGTGCGAACACTGAACCGCTCGCAAGATGGACCAGAGCGGTCAGAAGAAAGCGGAGGCAGCGAACAGAGCAACGTCTCGCAGGAAGATGACACGGCAGTGCGAACCAGAGTAGACGAAGAAAGCTTCTTGCAGACCTCGCACTTCTGTGGCAACCGGCAGACTTGCCCGAAAGACTGAGAAACAGGAGAGACGGAGATCGGAAGCCAGGGGGCAATCGCGGTTAACACGACGGCTAGAAACCTCGACTTTTCCTGGGTTCTAAAGAGGCGCTAGAATCTAACAGGTCCCACTCATCTTGAATTCCATTTAGATATATACAGACCCTGAAGAATGCAACTTTATCACTCGTTTCGCCAGACCTTGACAGAAGCACTAGCATAGTGAAATCCTGTTTGATTCACTCTGGATACTCAACTTATTTGCAGTGAATTCTATTCTGTGCTAAACGGTATAATATATTTGTTTTAAAGTGATCAGTGGTCTAGTTCATTCATTCATTTTATTTCACTGGATTTTGTGATTAACTTAAAGCTATTAAATTAAACTTATCTCAAATAGTTCCAGTGGAATAGGTAATGAAATATCTATTATATTATTTCCCAAAATGATAGATACTTAAATGCTTAAAGTAACATTTAAAGACGCGAGGGAATTTATAACTAAATTTAATTGAGTTTAGTTCTAGTTTTTACGTATGTTTTAACTATTAAATTCGCGTGGAGTTCTTCCTGAATTTTATAAAAATTATAGACGCGAGTGTATAAATAGTTAACTGTAAATTTATCGCGCTTTGGAAATGATACTTGATTTTCGGTATGAATTACATGTTTTCTATCTTTTATCTAGAGTGATCGTTACCTTAGCGATCCCAGCAAGAAGAAGTACAACCTGGTAAAGAGTCCCCAGACTCAGTTCTTAAACCCCCTTCCAGAATCTGATGAGACTGTGTATTAAATTTTAAATCTTTGAGGCGATCCTATGTTTGGGATCCAGCTATCTAAATTAATAGAAAGAAAGCACCCCCATTGACAAATTTAAACACCTCACCAAGTATATTCAGTTGTAACTGGAAGAAGAACAATCGCCAGAGTTTTTTTTTATTAAAATTACTGCTACAGAGAGAGAGAGAGAGAGAGAGAGAGAGAGAGAGAGAGAGAGAGAGAGAGAGAGAGAGAGAGAGAGAGAGAGTACATATTTACCTGAACTGTGACGGTACCTAGTTTTTCCTCACCGGATTTAAAACCTACCTCACTGGACAGTTGTAGTCACCTCGGTTTTTTTAAAGCAGAAGGTTCACCACCAGCGGTGAAATCTAAGAAGCCACACCCCATTCTCACCAGTATCTAACTGCGACGGTGCCATCCCATAGACTTTTTTTATATCAGAAAAATAAACCACAAGAACATTTAGTCTTCACGACCGGCGATAAGCGGGAATATTTGCTACCAGCCAAACCTCGCTAAATCTGGGGCCGGACATTGAAGTAACAGACACTCTCAATATGTCAAGTGTTAATTGATGAGTTTTTTTTGTATAATTCTATGGATTGCCTGCTTCTAAGATCGGTAAGTCTGTGTGTGAGTTTGTGTGTTGGCCAGCACGTGCGTGCATGACTAAAAGGAGATTTATGTGCAACTATTTTAATTGCTGTACCTGGTAGACACTTTGTTAGTTATTCCTTACATGGTTCACTTTATAAGTGGGATTTCTTAACCTCTGTTATTTCCCCTTCCTAGTCTGCTTAGTAGAAGGGAAAACAGTTAAAGATAATAGGACTAGTTTCCTAATCCCTCTTTTCAGGATAGATTAATTGACTGTTGGGTTAACTTATCTACTTCTGTTAACTACCTGTCATTTGGACCGGGTTCCTTTTTCCATTTTTCTGTACAAGAGGGAAGGGCATATTGAACACTACTCTTCAACAACCCCCCACCCTCCTGGTTTTTTTTTTTTTGTATTTTGAAACTTCGATTTCTGCATGTAAATTGATAATTGTTTGTGACTTGATTTTTTAAAATGCTAAATAAAAGGAATAAAACTTTTAGCATTTGTGTTGGCAGGCCCAAACCCAAACTTTCCCATATTCGTTATCGTAGTTTGTATTCACGTGCGTCTGTGTGTCTGAAGCACCAAATCGGTGTGAGCGCAGTTGTGAGTCTGGAAACTGGCAAATAATTGTTTGTCCAGAAGAGTTTTTTTTTTTTGGAGTAGAATTGAGAGGCAAATTGTCGTAAAACAGTCTGTCCTTACTCTTCCCAGCACTCTGTGAATCAACTATTTACTTCTAAAACCCTTACTATCACATAGCCTTTTCCATCATTCTCCACTCTAAACAGGACCACTATTTCCAAGACTCTTCCTCTCAAATAAATTTACGACAATATTGGCTGGCTCGCCGGGATAAAGATATTTTTGAGTCTGATCTTTTAGTCTGGGTCTAACTAGATAGAGTGTGAGTGAGTTGTCTTTTGTGAAGTAGGGTATAATAAAAATAATTACACCCCCTAGACAACGCCTTTTTTAGTATTTGGGTCGACCACACAAAAATATTTACAGGATTTGTTCTTTCCACAGCAGTAGGAAGTTGCAGATAACAAAATATTTGGTACTTATAATTTTTCTCTGGCAGAAATATTGGAACATTTTTTTTCCTATAAAATTGCTGGGATTGCGTGATTGCTAAACAATCACAAAGGTTTTTGAAGCGTTTGAGTTGAGCTAAGCTAAAGACGGATTGTTCTGAATTTTTAATTAAGTTAACAACGTCTCATCTCATAATTGACTTCAGGGGCGGAGTTTTGTTGACGGAGAATTAAAAACATTTTTGGAAATTTTTTTTTTCCTTTAAATTGTTTTAATATAAATTTTTCTCTACTGTTAAGTAAAAGTAGATTGTTTCCTAGTGTAACTTACCATTTTTAGTGGCAGAGTCGCTTGCGTTAAGAGTCTTAAGTGACAATAATAGCAGCGATAAGTTTGCACAGTACAAGGTAGGAGGTAACACAAGTAAAGTTATACTTTGTGTTTTTTTTTCTCGTAGCGGCTTTGAGGTTTTTTTCCCTCCTTGGTTCTTCTTACTATTCTCTAGTCTTAGAAGCATCCAGTTCTTTATCATGGCAGAGAGAATTAGGATAAGATCCATTCTGAGACAGGAGGCGAAGGACTCAGGGTTAGAAGGAGAAGCCGCGAACCTGTTTGTCAACAGGGAACTTGAAAGGTATGACGCGGAGCAACAGAGAGAGGAAAAAGAGAAGAAAGAAGCGGAAGAGAGGGCAGAAGCTAGGAAGAAAGAAGCGGACGATCGTCAATTGGAGCAGAAGAAAATTGAGGCAGAGATGGAAGTTCGCAGAGAAAGAGAGAAGGAGAGACAACGCGAAGAGAGAGACAAGGAAAGACAGCACGAACTGGCGCTTAAGGCTTTAGAGAGTCGGGGCGCTTCTACTTCGAATAACGGAGAGCCGTCTTCGCCCCAGTCTCAGTCAATGGATCTCTCCAGCACTCAATCTGCCCAATTAACTGCGAGTCTTTTGCTTTAGAGTCTTTTCCTAGCCCCAATGAAAAAATAGACACCTTCCTAGAGAAATTCGAGAGGCTCGCAAATCTGTATGGGTTAGAGAGTTCCCGTTGGAGTCTTAAACTCTCAACTGCGTTGAAAGGTAATGCTTATGACGTGTACACAAAGCTGGGAACCAACCAACATGATTACGACATGCTGAAGAAGGCCTTGCTAGAACGGTTTGAGATGACCGCCCGAAAATTTCTGCAAATGTTCAGAAACAGCCGGAAAGAGAGCACGGAAACATTTCCGCAGTTCTCTTCACGTCTCACGGGCTATTTGACAAAGTGCATTGAATTATCTGACCTACCTCTTACATATGAGGGACTACTTGAACTTGTTCTTGTGGAACAGATAAAGTCAACTCTGTCAAACGAAACCCGTAGATTTTTGGCTGAACAGGGCGCAGTCAGGCTTGAGGACATCCTCAATAAGGCAGAACGCTATACCAATGCAATGGCCGAACTTCCCAGCACTAAACGTAAACCCACAGATGAGCCATCTCGAAAACAAAATCTAGAGCAGTCATCCTATTCTTCCAATCCTTCTCAACATTATAACCAACGAGATAATAATACCCAGAGACCTCCCCAGGAAAAATCGAAATTCTACAAAACCCGATTTCCCCCAAATAATACTTCTGATCAACCCACCAAGCCTACGTGGCAGCGCGGCCACCAAGGTCAAGGAAAAGGAAAGACACCTACACCAGGAACGTCTGATCAGGGCAAACAAACCGGTCCAAACCGCATCGGATGTTTGCATACAGCCTCGAAAGGTAGAGTCAATGTCAGTGATTCTCAACCTGAGGGGGACCGACCCTCAACTCGAGGAACTGTAATTTTGAATGGTACCTCTACTACTTGTCTCTTTGACACTGGATTAAGTTTTGATTGTATTGTCGCCAGACACCTTGTCAAACCCGGTCAGGAGACAGAGGAAACCGTCAAACTATGTGGAGTTTTCAAGAGTGATGCACCCAGGACGCTTCCTATCGCACTGGTAGAGATACACTCTGATTTTGTCAGAGGTGTTATCAAAGCGGCCATAATGGATGATCCGATCTACCCAGTTATCCTGGGATGTAGATATGTGTTTATTGGGAGACCAAAGGAGCCGATTGTGGCAGCGGTAACCACAAGAGGGCAAGCCAAGAAGGAGAGGGAACCTGCGCCAAATTTGTTGCCGAATGAACTGAAGGAGGCGCAACAAAAGGACCCTACTCTGGAGCCCTGCTTTAGAAAACTGCCCATGGCTAAGGACCCCAGACACAACGGAGACATCTTTTCTAAGGATGGCGTATTGTATCGTAGAACGGGCAACCCGGACACGGGGAATAACCAGCTCCTAGTACCGACGCAGTACAGAAGCCAGATCTTAGAAATGGGGCACTCTCTTCCCTTTAGCGGACATATGGGACAAAACGCCACTATTCAGCGAATAAAAACCCACTATTGGTGGCCAGGAATGAACTCTGACATTATCAGGTACGTGAAATCCTGCGCCCAGTGCCAACGGGTAGCACCCAAGCACTTGACACCCCCAGTACCCATGGGGCAAATGCCAATAGTAGGGACTCCATTTGAACGGGTTGCTGTCGACATCATTGGACCCCTGGAAAGGACCAAAAGAAGGAACAGGTTCATCCTGACCTTAGTCGACACTTGCACAATGTGGGCCGAAGCTGTACCGCTAACATGCATAGATTCCAAGCATGTCGCAGAAGCCCTCGTGCAAATTTTTACACGGTTGGGATTCCCTCAACAAGTTTTGACGGACAATGGATCCCAATTCCGTAGCCTGTTAATGGAGGAGATCTTTAAGATCTTGAGGGCCAAACATATCCACACAAGTCCCTACCATCCGGCCGGAAATGGGCTCGTGGAACGTTTTAATGGCAGCCTCACCATGATGTTACGTAAGCTGGGTCAGGAGAAACCGGAAGACTGGGACCTATATATATCTGCTGCCTTATTCGCCTACAGAGAGGTACCCCAAGCGTCTACGGGATTCCCGCCTGCTACACTTTTATTTGGCAGACCTATTAAGGGGCCACTAGAAGCCTTACTTCGGTCCCTGACAGACCAAAAGGCTGACGAGACAGTCGTCTCTGCAAGCAAGTATGTATCTGAGCTCAAGGAAAGGTTAAAGCTAGGATGGGATCTAGCTACGACCAACCTTAAGAAAGCCCGCGCTAAACATACTAAAAGATACAACAAAGCTGCAAAAGAGAGAGAACTACAACCAGGGGAGAAAGTTTTGCTGCTACTTCCAACCGGAAGCAATAAACTTCGCATCGGATGGCAAGGGCCGTTTACCGTCCTTAAAAAGATCTCACGTACTAATTACAAGATCTCCATTAAAGGAAAGGAGAAGGTCTTCCACATAAATCTGCTTAAGAAATATCTGGAAAGACCAGTGCCATCCTCCGAGCATCTCCTGGCTGTCGCCATAGCAACGGAAGACGAGGATGATGATGATGGTTGCATGGAGTATCCATTGCAACCCACAGAATCCTTTAAAGATGTCAAGTTCGGCGACAATCTCTCAGTAGAACAACAAACAGAAACCAGGGCGCTACTGAAGCAGTACAGTGCAGTCTTAACGGATGCACCTGGTCGAACAAATCTCATCGAATTTGACATGAAATTAACAAACGAGACCCCTGTTCGTACCAGAGTTTACCCCATCCCGTATGCTAAAGCTGATGCACTTCGCGGAGAGATAGACAAGCTGCGGCAAGCAGGAATTATCAGCGAGTCGACATCTCCTTATAGTTCGAGTGTAGTGCTGTTACAGAAGCCCAATAAGGAAGTTCGGCTGTGTATAGATTACCGGCTGCTAAACGCGGTAACGGAATTTCAGCCCGAACCTCTCCAAACCGTTTCTGAGTTGTTCACTAAGCTCAGCAAAGCAACAATTTTCTCCAAAATTGACCTGAGTAAAGGTTATTATCAAATACCAGTCAAGGAGGAAGTTAAACCTTTGTTAGCTTTCAGCACTAGTGAAGGACATTACACATTTAATGTGATGCCGTTCGGATTGCATAACGCACCAGGAGTGTTTACCAGGATGATGAGAAAGCTTTTAGAACCTTTGCAAAGTCCCCACATCCATAATTTCATGGATGACATCTTAATTGCATCGGAAACCTACGAAGAACATATTGCTACGGTTGCTATGCTCCTCAGGAGACTACAGGAAACTGGTCTCAACAGCCAGACCTAGCAAATGTCTCATCGGGTTTGAAAAGCTGGACTTCCTGGGGCATACTATTTCTCACGGCTGTAGTTGGCCTATTAAGAAGAACGTGGAGAAAATAGCGGCAGCAAAAAGACCCCGAACAAAGAAAGACGTACGTTCCTTCTTATCACTATGTGCATATTACCAGAAATACATCCAGAACTTCAACGGACTCACAGCACCTCTGACTGACCTCACAAAGAAAGGGCGTCCTGATAAGGTCATTTGGGATCAACAATGCGAACACGTTTACAACACGTTGAAAGGACAGTTGTCGGCATACCCCATTCTGAGGTTACCTGACCTCAAGAAACCTTTCGTACTGAAAGTCGACGCATCAGGTCAGGGCATCGGGTCAACATTGCTTCAAGCCGAGGACAGTGACCCGAATATGCTATTCCCAGTAGCTTACGGCAGTCGGAAACTGAACAAGGCTGAACGCAACTACAGTGTCGTTGAAAGAGAATGTCTCGCTCTGATTCATGGCATCAGACGCCATCATGAGTTTCTGTATGGTACTTCTTTCACGGTGCAAACAGACCATGCTCCATTAGCTTTCCTGGGTGCCAATAAGGAATTCAACGCAAGGATAATGCGTTGGGCCTTGTTATTGAGTGTTTATTCCTTTAAAGTGGAATATATTCCGGGAAAACAGAATGTTGGGGCTGATTTCCTGAGTAGAAACTGGTCTACAGAGGAAGAAAAGCAAACTGAAGATACCACTCATCCTAAAGTCACCAATCAGGTCACCTCTATTGTCAAAAAATGAAACATGAAAAATGGTTTCATGTCTAAAAGTAGGGACTATTGTGACGTACGTCTAGTTCGACAAGTGAATTTCCCTCATTTGATGGATGATTAAAGGGACTTTTAGATTTTCATAACATTAGAACCCCTGAACATTTGTTGTAACTTTGTTGTTTCGCCAGAGCGAACCGATTCCACCGGGGCTCATTAAGTATGCGGCATGAGATCTAAAGACACTGAGACGATCCCCAGAACAGAGAAGCTAGTTTCTCGCAGGAATTTCTCATCTCCGTGCGAACACTGAACCGCTCGCAAGATGGACCAGAGCGGTCAGAAGAAAGCGGAGGCAGCGAACAGAGCAACGTCTCGCAGGAAGATGACACGGCAGTGCGAACCAGAGTAGACGAAGAAAGCTTCTTGCAGACCTCGCACTTCTGTGGCAACCGGCAGACTTGCCCGAAAGACTGAGAAACAGGAGAGACGGAGATCGGAAGCCAGGGGGCAATCGCGGTTAACACGACGGCTAGAAACCTCGACTTTTCCTGGGTTCTAAAGAGGCGCTAGAATCTAACAGGTCCCACTCATCTTGAATTCCATTTAGATATATACAGACCCCGAAGAATGCAACTTTATCACTCGTTTCGCCAAACCTTGACAGAAGCACTAGCATAGTGAAATCCTGTTTGATTCACTCTGGATACTCAACTTATTTGCAGTGAATTCTATTCTGTGCTAAACGGTATAATATATTTGTTTTAAAGTGATCAGTGGTCTAGTTCATTCATTCATTTTATTTCACTGGATTTTGTGATTAACTTAAAGCTATTAAATTAAACTTATCTCAAATATTTCCAGTGGAATAGGTAATGAAATATCTATTATATTATTTCCCAAAATGATAGATACTTAAATGCTTAAAGTAACATTTAAAGACGTGAGGGAATTTATAACTAAATTTAATTGAGTTTAGTACTAGTTTTTACGTATGTTTTAACTATTAAATTCGAACGGAGTTCTTCCTGAATTTTATAAAAATTATGGACGTGAGTGTATAAATAGTTAACTGTAAATTTATCGCACTTTGGAAATGATACTTGATTTTCGGTATGAATTACATGTTTTCTATCTTTTATCTAGAGTGATCGTTACCTTAGCGATCCCAGCAAGAAGAAGTACAACCTGTTAAAGAGTCCCCAGACTCAGTTCTTAAACCCCCTTCCAGAATCTGATGAGACTGTGTATTAAATTTTAAATCTTTGAGGTGATCCTATGTTTGGGATCCAGCTATCTAAATTAATAGAAAGAAAGCACCCCCATTGACAAATTTAAACACCTCACCAAATATATTAAGCTGTAACTGGAAGAAGAACAATTGCCAGAGTTTTTTTTAAATTAAAAATTACTGCTACAGAGAGAGAGAGAGAGAGTACATATTTACCTGAACTGTGACAGTCCCTAGTTTTTCCTCACCGGATTTAAAACCTACCTCACTGGACAGTTGTAGTCACCTCGGTTTTTTTAAAGCAGAATGTTCACCACCAGCGGTGAAATCTAAGAAGCCACACCCCATTCTCACCAGTATCTAACTGCGACGGTGCCATCCCATAGACTTTTTTATATCAGAAAAATAAACCGCAAGAACATTTAGTCTTCACGACCTGCGATAAGCGGGAATATTTGCTACCAGCCAAATATCGCTAAATCTGGGGCCGGACATTGAAGTAACAGACACTTTCAATTTGTCTAGTGTTAATTGATGAGTTTTTTGTATAATTCTATGGATTGCCTGCTTCCAAGATCGGTAAGTCTATGTGTGAGTTTGTGTGTTGGCCAGCACGGGCGTGCATGACTAACAGGAGATTTATGTGCAACTATTTTAATTGCTGTACCTGGTAGACACTTTGTTAGTTATTCCTTACATGGTTCACTTTATAAGTGGGATTTCTTAACCTCTGTTATTGCCCCTTCCTAGTCTGCTTAATAGAAGGGAAAACAGTTAAAGATAATAGGACTAGTTTCCTAATCCCTCTTTTCAGGATAGATTAATTGACTGTTGGGTTAACTTATCTACTTCTGATAACCACCTGTCATTTGGACCGGGTTCCTTTTTCCATTTTTCTGTACAAGAGGGAAGGGCATATTGAACACTACACTTCAACAACCCCCCACCCTCCTTGTTTTTTTTTTGTATTTTGAAACTTCGATTTCTGCATGTAAATTGATAATTGTTTGTGACTTGGTTTTATAAAATGCTAAATAAAAGGAATATAACTTTTAGCATTTGTGTTGGCAGGCCCAAACCAAAACTTTCCCATATTCGTTATCGTAGTTTGTATTCACGTGCGTCTGTGTGTCTGAAGCACCAAATCGGTGTGAGCGCAGTTGTGAGTCTGGAAACTATCAAATAATTGTTTGTCCAGAAGAGTTTTTTTGGAGTAGAATTGAGAGGCAAATTGTCGTAAAACAGTCTGTCCTTACTCTTCCCAGCACTCTGTGAATCAACTATTTACTTCTAAAACCCTTACTATCACATAGCCTTTTCCATCATTCTCCACTCTAAACAGGACCACTATTTCCAAGACTCTTCCTCTCAAATAAATTTACGACACTACCTTCGCACAAGATTACTTTTGGCAGAGTTGTAAATAGAAGGATAATGATGCTTCTACCTCAAGGCGGTGTCCACAAGATATGCAGAATGCGAGAACAATGCTGCATGAGGCTGAGCAAATGTTAACTCTAGTATCTGCCGTCATCTTTTGGGAAGGATTGGGTTTTCTTATAATCCGTTAGCTCGTTAAAGCCCCCAGCTAAGTTAATTCAGCGAATTTCCTCTTATTATTATATACTTCTGTTTAAGTGTATTTAAGAAAGTATCTGAGACATACGGATGTAATACATTTAAAATGATTAAATCAACTTGAGAGCTGCATTTACGATTTCTGCTCCCGCTAATGTAGGGTTCTTTGCAGAAAGATGACTGGATCACACTCGTCACTGGTCAACAGTGTTGAGCGCAGCACGTTCCCAGAAGCGTCAGGAAGTATCCACGAAGATGGTTCCACGTCTCTAACACCCATCTGATTATTGTGTCTAGATTCGTCATCAGGCTACGTGTAACCTCACTTCTTCAAAAGATAGTACCCTCAAATAGTACCACCAACTAGTGTCACAAAAGAAGAGAAACAAATACCCTCTGAATTTTGAATGTCCCGATACTATTTGTAAAACTCATAATGTTCAACGTACCTGATTTTTCGAAATACACACATTTCTCTCACTGTAAACACTGGCATCTCGTCCTCAGAATAAATAAAACTGGCATACACAAATGTGGCAAATAAATACGAGATAGACGTCTGGGCAATAGTCACTTTTCTGCCACCGCAGAATCAACAAAACCATTGACTTATTAGCCCGATGACAGTTCTACTCGCTACCACTTCTAGAAGCTAAATATATCACTGCTGGGAGCAAACTGATGCTACTTCTATCACATCTCGGAGCAGACTGACGTAATCTAAATCGTCGATTTGCAACAACTATTTTCAATCACTCCAGTACACGTTGTCTCAAAAACAACTCACCAGACAATTTAAAACACGTGATTAGTTTCCTTCCCTTACCTTACTTAAAATAAAAAAAATAAACAAAGGCAAATATGCCTTACCAGTAAAGAAGAGATGTATGCACTACTCTTGACAGTCTTCTCGTTCTATCAATTATTCCCCTTAGACTACAAATTAAAATCAGCTAATCTCCATCATAAAACGTAACCTCATCTAACCAAATTTTCCATCTGAACCACCCTAAAGGTTACAAAGTGAATGCTTTGTGCAGGCTTGGGCGAGAGAACCAGCTGCAGTATTGACTCCAGGCTGTATAGGGAGCCAAAAGGAAAATGAATGATACATAAAAGTAATTTAACGCTATTAAAAATAACAATTTAAACAATTTAACTACTAAGAGTTATTTTGTTAAATGTCCATTCTGGAAACTGGTATCCTATTCTACACTCTTGCCCTCAGATACTGATTGTGTTCCAGTTGTGGTACGAAAGACGAAAGGGAAGAATTGCCTTTTTCATCTCTTTCTACTTCTACTTCATGAACATTCTGCTGTGAATCATTACCTTATACACATGGATTATTACAAAAGTGAGTAATAATAAGTCCTGGACAGTTTCCGTTGGTCTCTGAAGGCACAAAGGCAAAAAAAAGGAATACGGCCCCCTCTAGCATTTCGTAAAAGGTGATTATTATAAGGTTTGCAGGGGGGATGGCAACGTCATCATGTGAAATAATGTGCCTCATTTCACCATCTCATCTACTTCACAAATTTTACCCTCGTTGATACTTAATATTAATTTCATTAAGCGAAAAGCATTCATTACATTTAAACTGAATATATGCATATTTAACTTTACATTGAACATAGGTTGTAAAGGTTAATAACATAAATTGAATATGTTTTCCTTTACATCTACCATGTTTTAAAATGTTAACATTATTGATTGAATATGTTTACATTTGCATTTACATGGTCGAAAATGATAATAATATAGATTATGTACATCATTTCTTTCATCATTCACTCCCTGCTCCATATGGAACTTGGGACTATCTCTGCTTTTGGTTCACTGTAAGAAACTCGCTGTAAGACAGCCATCAGCCCTGGCAGTGGTGGTTCATGAAATCATCATTCTATATGATGAGGTTGCCAGCCTCAAATGAATCGGACATCCACTGACAATTTTCACACATTAATTTTCACATGTCACTTTATACATATTAGTTCACATGTTAATAATGCAAAATATAGAATTTAATATGTACAACTTACGCCAATCATAAAGTGTCAGGTTATATTGCTCCTTTCGTTCCTGGCACGTGTTGTTTAGTATTAGACCAGGCCCCATTCAGAAATGTGGTTATTCCTACATCTCGAATGCCGGTCAATTGTTTCAAAACCTGTGTTTTTTGGTGGGATAATTCAAAATATTTCCACTAGGAAATTTATGTGCGTTAATGAAAATGTTATCTCTTCCAAATATAAAATACCAACATCCGATCACTCTCTCGGCAATGTTTACAAATAACCTCTTACTTGTATCTCAAGTAATATCTTCGTAATAACTCCGCAGGAAGCTTATTACGACATTCGGACTGTCAAGTGCGTGTCTGTAATATGTCCACAGACGGGAAGTTTATCGCCCGGCACGCTTTAGCTAAACCCAACTCTAGTCGCTGACCGCACCATTTGTGCCTAATCTTAGCAAAGCCGAGAAGCGCAAACATGACGAATTATCCTCGAAGGGAGTGTACGATGACTTGACAATACTCTATATCTGCTTGACAGCAGAGAAAAAAATGCCAACCACGGAAATGGCACATAATCAGTACTCACAACACATGTAACTGACTTCTATCGATGTTTAAATAAAACAATCTATAGCTAGTAAGAAAAGAAATAGAGAAAAGAGGCATCCCTGTCTCACACCCGTTCTAATCCTAAACGGTTCTGTAAGTTGCCCTTCAATAAGAGCTCTGCATGTCATATCTTCATAGGTCTTTCTTATTAGGTTAATGATCTTCATAAAATCATTGACTTAATAGAATGGATAGATCTGACTGGGATAGATCTGTAACATTTACAGAACTACAGATAAGCTGACCGGGAAAGTTTTGTAATGTTGACAGAACTACAGGCGAGATAACTGAGTCATATTTGTAATACTGACAGAACTATAGATGGGCTAGAGAAGACTTACAACGCTGTCACTTAGGTTTTCTCTGAGATTATTAATATGTGTCATAGCGGTATGAGAATTATTATTGAAACCATTAACTAAGACAATAAATAGGTTGAAACCAAATACGATATCAAGTAAGCAGAAACTACACATCAAACATCAACACCAACATCTGACTACAGCGATTAGGTTATATAACTACGGGTAGAAAAATAAAGCAGACAATCGACAAACAACGATAAAAAACGGTAGAACAAGAGAGACAGTTTATCACTGACATATCAAATAAAACAACACAGTGAAACAATAAACAATCCAAGAAATAATTATTTATTGCAATTTTAGACACCGTTTCAAATCATCATTGACAAAGTCATAAATCAGCTGGAGTTAAGGAAGACAACACTATCGGTAGACACAAGAGGAAACGAAAAACACACATGGATCTTTATTTCAGGTAGTAGTACTTTTAACGACACGTCGGTACACTAGCAATAATAGATATAGAGGTAAAATCATTACTTTTAGAAAATATTAATAAATAAGTATATGGGTTGAGTTGAATAAGCAGTAACACTCGAATAAATGTACGACTTGACGCCAGGCAACCGGATATTGTGGTAAAGTGGGATGATATAAATACTTATAGGGGACTTAGTGTACTGACTGAGATCAGCTGTGAAGGTATCTGTATCTAATAGGTGTAGTGTTTTACAGATAACCTTACTTGCTACCACATTTATACCTCAGTCAGAATTATTCTGCAATATTGTGATGACTACGTTGAATGTCTAGGGTTATGTAAATGATGAAGTGTAAGTCAGAACAACAACAGACAGATAAACAATTTAATTTACTCCACCACAATTGACAACACTGTGACACTCACACACATTTAACACTCTATAAGACTATCTTAAATGAGTCACTGGTAAAGTTTCAAATAGATATGTATTAATTACTTTCACTAATATATATCCTGATTCAACTACACAGTGAACCAGGAATCACAATCAAATGTAATCACAATTTATATGTACATAATTTATAAATATGAACCTTGTAGTGACATATTGTAATAGTATTATCCTATGTGTGTCAGTTGTGTAGTAGTACTATGAGGTAATACTGGTTTTGTTTTTCAAGCTATGTTGTTATTTGTCATCATGACTTCAAGTGTTTGTTTATCTTGGAAATAATATGGGGAAAAGTTCCCAGTTCCTATCAATTTAAACAAGGTATTGTCCCTCTATTTTACTATAATGTCAATTTTAGAGGGGACACATAATGTTGAGCTCCTCTGGCCACAGAAGCTTATCTTTCGTGATAGCGGCAGGAAAAGACTCCTCTGCTCGATTGCTTCCCTGTGTTCTGGAGACACCTCACTGGTCGCTATCTGGACCCAGGAGTATGCTGTCAGCCTCTAGATTCAGCAAAGCTCAGACCAGGTGCTGCTCAATAACTTTAGGACCACGGTCCCTGAAACAAGAAGGTTGTACCTCCTATTTCAGAACTAATTTATAATCTATTTCCAGACTGAACACAATACATAACAAACACTGAGTTCAGAGCGGTAGGCCAACTGCTATCTTCATCTGAAACAATTTACACCAGTATACTCCTCCCTAATGGTTACCACGCCTCTGCAATTCCAGCATTAGTTCCTTCTAGTCAATAAGATAGGTGTCAGTGTACTGTTAGGCAATTCCATGCAATTTTACTTTTCTCAGACACGTTCTGTTCAGGTTGGAGCAATATCTAGGCTTTGCCTCATGTTTGCTACTGAACTACACACATATACAGACATAAATTATCAATTTACATTCAATTTTCATTAAAAAGATATCAAATATTTCAAGCTTACCACAATTCATGGGAATAATACACAATTACGTTGACTGGCAATGAATATGGCACAAAATCCGACCTGCCGCTGTCTCAGGCTTTTATTTAGAAAAATATAAGCTGAATCTCAACGCACTGTTCAGTAGAATGTCATGTTTCCTAATAAGCGTTTTGTAAGTTTTTAAACCTAACTCTCGTATGGGTAGTGTTTTTTATCACTGTCCATCTGAAAAAAAGTATTGCTTCTGGCCTTTCGCTTGGGGAGGGTGGCATTAATTGTATATCGCGAGACGCGTGTTAGCGTTGCATGCGTTCCTGCTTTCAGCCCTCCCTTCTCTCTATCCTAAGTTCATCTGTCTTTTCATCACGCCGTGTATAAAATGAAATTAATGGAAGTATTAATTTAGGTCATTACGAGGTGTGCCTAGCTCAAGGTTTTCTTAGAAATGCAGCACACGTTTTATTGTAGAAAGCGTGTAGTGATGCAGTAGGCTTTAATATCAACGTGGAAACGTTACAATTTGCAGACGAAGTAGAAAACAAGGGGAATCTCGAGTACAGTCATTGTGACAGCACTGTACTTTACCATTCTTCTTTCCTTTTATTGAAATTATTTGTTAGGCTTTTCATTTTCCTTTTAATTTATATATGTGGATGTAGAATTTCACGACAGCTATACACCTCTGGTATATCACGGAAATCTACGTGTTCATTGCAAGCAAAAAAATATGCCCCTCCCCCCCCCGCCCCCTACTAAATTAAAAAAAGACGGACAGAAATAACTGTCCAGCGGTCAAAGTATTATAATAATTTACACAATGAACCCAACATATAACCGAGAGATTAAACCTCTTGTCAGGTTTTGACGAGATGTCGAATCTCGGAAATAAGTGAAACGAAACCCCCCCCCCCCCCAAAAAAAAAAAAACATATAAAACATTTAACCTTATGATACTTTATCTCTTTGACTCCGTAATTATTTTCCACCCTTCGCCGTAATTATTTTTTAACGAATTCTAATCAGTGAAGTGTACTATCCTTTAGTGTAAATGTTATGTTAATATTGTATGTGTACATGTACATATTATATACCAAACTGTAGTGAAAAAGATAGAGAATTGTAATATATAGCGTCTTTGGTAGTATTAAATTCTTTCCGTACGTAATTATTTTCAGCTCTGGACGGAATTATTTTTAAGCCCCAAAAATTTACACATACATAATTTACGTTTACTGACAATGTGTGTCTAATCATGAGTTACGTATAACATCTTATATATCAAATTAAAGTACATTGGATGAACAATATAAATCCTTATGCCTTTCTAGCTAATTTTATGTTATAACAGATAACATGTACACGGAAAAAAGATAACTTGAAATTTTGAACAAAAATTTTCGACTTACGTAAGGCTTGTAACATAAATTGTTATCACAATACAGTTTCACTGCTCTCTTTGTGCAGGTAATCCATTTAGAAACACAGAAAAAGTAAGAACGTTATGGTTGATCACACAGTTTGTTCACTGTTCACATATTAGTAACATATCCTGTGTGTTTTTCGGCCATTATGGCGATACGACAAAACACGATTAAAGATGAAGATAAATGTGAAAAATCCCTTCAAACGGAAATAAAAGACGCTGAAGCTTGTTGAAATTTGCCCAGTTTTGGGTTTACTTCCGTTCGAGATAAATTCCGCTCAGTATACAATATCAGAATAGAAAGAAACAACGAAATAAATCAGCGTCTTTTAAAAGATCTTGCGGTCACAGCGGTCGGCCATTGCGTCTTTTAAAAGATCTTGCGTACGGAATCAGTTAACACAAGTACGTTTGGTATACTTAAAACATTTTGTATGTAAAATTGAAAGACACTAAATAGTTAACTGTAGGATACGAGCTTACCAAAGACAACTTACTGTTGCAGACAATAAAAGAGATAAAGAAGTTAGGGGAATGTATCCTATATATTTTCAAAGGGGAACAATTTTTTTGTACAAAAAATATTAAATTAAATAATAGGTTTTCTTTATTTATTTAGATTTATAAATTTGTTTTATACGATTATATAAGGTATACAATATTCTCTTATATTTTTTTGTACAATTAATTACATTTTTATTTTGTTTTCCGTATTTAGAAAAAAAACAACTTTAAATATTATGAATATGATGCACGTTTTAAAGTAATGAGTACATATGTGCCCTGCCACTTTCAATGATGGTTAATAAAAACATGATGTTGTAGACGCAGATGCGCACACTAAAATGTTTCATTATCGCCAAATAGCGCACTTCCATAAACTTGTAATCACATTTTCTTACTTGGTGGTTTCTATTCTACCCTGGCTAAGAGGTTTGGTTGCCAGTACAAGCAATATTTTTCAGAACCAATGGGCACTAATTGCCGTACAGATAGGTTGAGAGTTATTTTTAGCCCCGTCTGAGTAAAGTGGATGTTAGTAAGTACGTGAGAAAAAAAGGTGTGAGAAATAGATTTCACGGGTGATAGTTTAAGGAACAAAACATGTCTATGGAATGAGTAAGTTTCTCTATTCCAGCCTGTCTATACGACTATAATTTAGTACAAGACAACCTTGCTCTCCTCATATATATAAATATAAGTTTAACTACACACACACACACACACACAGCTATGTGACAACTGTTAAAGAAGATTATAATGTATTTTGCATGTTGACCACACTTAGTTTTATTAGCAATTCAATATACGCGGTAATGATTCTATCTGTTTCTAACATGATGTAATTTGCACCATTTTTATTATAAGTGAACGCGATATACGGTTTACGTCACTAGGTGATTATGACATAATACGTTCTCCACTAATTTATGCAGACCGTTAGTTCGAGGCCTTCTGTTAGAATTATTCGTCTAAGTCAGACATGTTTTATGATCTCCCGTTTTCGGTAGAGGATTCAAGTACTTTTGTCAAGGGGCATACATATTGTTAGAGGCCGCCACTTTGTTTATGAAGACTCCGAACTTATGGAGAAGTCCCGTGATTTGTAGAAAGTAAGTCTACAATATTTTAAGTATCGTCATCTCTAGTCCACTTTACTTGGATGTTAACCGTTCGAGGTCATCTCCAGTACAGCGGCTAGATTTGTACACATGAAATGGACTGACTGAGACGTTCTATGCCTTAACCATGATTTATTGATGCATGTTGCTCAGGAATGCAAACCGTATCGTCAAATTAAACATGTCGTTTTATGTGGACCCATCCTCTAAGATCTTATAAAATTTATATTTGATTGAATGCACTGTCTTGACACCCCTTGACATTCACATCCGTTATCAGCACAATTATATCATCTGAATTTACCAACACAACTCAACTCAAAGAAACACCAACGTAACAACAACAAGACACACAAACGTGAAAAACGACGGTTAACTGGGTATGGGTCTGACCAACCCACAAAGTTAAGTTTCTTTTGTTGTTTATTATTATTTAAACTTGACAACATTGAATATCTAAAGAAAGATTAAATAAAATCAGATTTACATGCATATGAAAATAACAGAATAAATGTGTCCTCCCCCTTTGGAGAACAGAACCCAAAAAGTTAATAACACAAAGGTCAAAGGTTATCACTATGTTACAGAACAGACAGTAAAGAAATACGGTCCTACTATATGCTACCCAGTAAAGTTAACAAGTTTAAGCAAAATCCAATGTTGGTAAAGTTCCTGTAACAAAGAGAAATATTCACTCTCTCTGTCATACAATGGCCACTCAATCACGCTTACCAATTCTTGGTGATATCCATTGAAAATACAATTATCCTGAAGAAACAAAAAATGCCAGGTTTTATTTTCCAAATTGGTTCCAGTCCATCCATTGACAAGTCAAGATTAACGAGGTGAACGCCGAATCTGGTGAGGGTTTTTCCTAGATCAACAAAAGTCACCGCAAAAAGTTAGTGTAGCAAAACGTACTCTTGAGGTTCACAGTTAAAAAAGGAGGAAAATACTTCCAGTATTGGGACACATCTGGTTGCTAAAAATGTTACGAATGATAATGATGATAATCCTATCGGCTGACTCTATGGGATAGTGCCGATTTGAAACAGCGTAACTTTCTTTATAAATCCGCTTGAATACGACTGTCAGAAGTTAAGAGTATAAGTGTTCTTTTGTGTACCCCAGTGCGCTAGTAAAATTGGAAAAATATCGCTGAGTTTTGTAAGTCCAGTTAAATTTACAAGTTAAAATGATTTTCATGTTTTTTTGGCAAATCCTTGCTCACAAATGAAATTGGTAACGCACAAGCCAAGAGAAGACAACATTAACCAATCAGAAAATGAAAACAACGACCGCTGGACCCCTTGATCAGGTCTGCTAGGAATAAAAAAAGCATTTATGGAAACATTCTACTATTCTATATAGCTTTATATATATACACAAGTATGCTCCAATTTAGACTCATAAAATCTGATCCTACATTCTCTTTCCCTGTTACGTGTTATATTTTGAACGAGTACATTCTTAACAATAGAGCCCAATGCATAATTTGTGCGTTAAAATCCGTATTGGCTCCTAGGAATGCAAATGGAGCATGGTCAGATTGTACTGTGAATGAAACTCCATATAAATATTCATGGTGTATCCTGATTTCGTTCACGAGTGACAAACAGTCTCTCTCCACGGTCAAATAGTTCTTTTCTGCTCTATTCAGTTTGCGGATGCCGTAAGCAACTGGAAAAAACAGGTTTGGATGTTGGTCGTCTGCCTGAAGCAGTGTCGATCTAATTCCCTATCCGCTGGCGTCCACGCGCTAGACGAAAGGTGTCTTAAGGACGGGTAACCTTAGAATGGGATATTTCTACAGCTGTTCCTTCAGGGAGACGTAAGCTTTTTCGCACTCTGCGGTCCAAACCTTATCGGGTTTTCTTTTCCGCGTAAGGTCAGTGAGTGGTGCTGTGAGGCCATTGAAGTTTTTGATAAACATTTGGTAATATAAGCAAAGGGAGTGGAATGAACGATTGTCTCTTTTTGTTGTTGGCCTCGTTGTTGAACGTATTTTCTCGATGTTTTTGGCAACGGGCCACATACAACCTTGAGAAATGGTATGCCCTAGGAAGTCAAGCTTTTCAAAGCCGATTAATCATTTGCTAGATCGGGCGGTGAGGTCAGCTTCCTGTAGTCTCCTGAGGAGCATAGCGACCGTAACAATAAGCTTTCATAGTTATCCGTTGCAATAAGTATGTCGTCAATGAAACTGTGAATGTTTTGACTTTGCAAAGGTTCCAAAAGCTTTTTCATCATTCTGGTGAAAACTCCTGGGGCATTGTGTAAACCGACAGGCATAACATTGAAAGTATAATGTCCTTCGCTGGTTCTAAAAGCTAACAGGGGTTTAATTTCCTCCTTGACTGGTATTTGGTAATAACGTTTACTCAGATCTATCTTGGAGAAATTGTTGCCTTGCTTAGCTTAGTAAACAGTTCTGAGGCGATTGGGAGTGGTTCGGGCTGAAATTATTTTACTGTGTTGAGTAATCGGTAGTTGATACACAGCCGAACTTCCTTATTTGATTTCTGTAACAGTACTACGCTCGAGCTATAAGGAGATTTGGACTCGCTAATAATCTCAGTTTGTAGCAATTGATCTATTTCTCCACATAACGTGTCTGCTTTCGCATACGGAATCGGATAAACTCTGTTTCCTACAGGGGTCTCGTTTGTCAGCTTCTCATCAAACTCCACGAGATGTGTACGACCAGGTATGTCCGTTAAGACTGCGTTGCATTTAAATCAGTCAAATAAAACCGTCTCTTCTTGTGTGAGAAAGCAGGTGGTGAAAATTAACATAATAACTGAACATCTGGTATAAAATAGCTACGCTTTATTTCATTTCACTAATTTTACCAGCTAGAAAATATAAGTGAATTTTAATGGTAAAGCTAACACTTTTAATTGGTAAAAGGTAACCCTTTTAACCACGTAAACACTAATTTCTATTACCAGAATATCAGAAGGAAAGATCCCCACGAATGCTATTAACACATTTTCCACAATGGTTGTAGAACTACGTGCTTAGACTATCCACAAACTCTGAGTGACAACTGATAGCAGGTTTAAGAAAACACAGTTTATATATCATTATGTTTCTCTGATCTATAGATGATGTTACTTTTCACACTATTGTGTGTACCGGAGAATCAGAAACACGAGTTCCCCAGATAAAAGTTTACGGTCGGCCTTCCGTCGAGCGCTTTTGATCGTCATCAAAAGACGTATACGGGTAACAGGATTCTCGAAGATTTTCTCTGTACAAATGCCCACTTCGGAGATCAAAGAGCCAATTACGAACTTCAAAGGGTCTCGGGTAAAGATTTTGCCCGTGAGTCTACTTTACGTGCGGTCTGTCAAGTATCGCATGATTGACAGATAGGCTTGCGTGAGGAGACCAGGTAAACAAACCTGATTCGCTATCTGTTATGACTGACAGGTCACGAAAGTTAGTAAACTTCATTTGATTATGTTAAAAAAAATGAGATGTGTGAAAAATTGAGTAAACACAGGTTGTAAATGCATAGTTTTGATAGCAAATCATAGAACGCTAACGGGATCACAAAAAGAGTATCAGATCACTGTAGGCTCTCTTTCTATTATACGTCACACTAATGATGTCTTAACCCAAAACTCAATGGTGTCCTCCCAGCGAACTCCGGGTCCTCCTGGAGATCTGGATCCATATTTATCGTGGTAGACGTTCTTCTTCAATTTTGCCGATGTGGCCCAACCATCGTAACTGGGAACGTGCCACTAGGGTATAAACAAACTATATTACAAAACAACGCAGTTAGTGGGTCTCCGACCAGCGCTGTTATAAATACGCACAGTCATAAATAAGACAAAGGAAGATAAACAGTGGTTACAGAAAAAAACATATTCGTAATGAAGTTTTTGTTTTTGGATGTACTACAACTTGTTTTAGTGAATTTCGTAATTTACTGGTGGGTCCTCCAACCGCCTATAGATGTTTGACGGCCAGCGACTACATTCATTGCTTCTAAATTACTGTGTTGTTCCAACTTGGATAAGTTGATTCTCCACTTACTTGATTTAGAAAGTAGCCCATATTCATTACGGTGACAGTGCTGCATACAAGCAGATTATTTGTTTCTTTGGAACTGGGGAAATGGTCTACTTAACTCTACAAACTCCACTACAGAAAGTCATTTTTAATATAATTAATGGACGTCATAATTAATAGCATAGACTTACGTAAAGAAAAGATGGGTTTTTACGTCCATGTAGAGTCATAATTAATAGCATAGACTTACGTAAAGGAAAGATTGGTTTTTACGTCCATGTAGAGTAGGGGTTCCAAGCCTGGGTTACGCCTACCACATGGGGGTACGCCAAGCATCTCACAGAGTTGAGCAGGATATTTGCTAAATAGCTACAAAACAAGCCAAACGTTTAAAAATGTAAAGAACTTTCTTCATATAAATTATTTCTCTCTTCTAACTTACATAATCATTTTTTTCAGTACCAATATAGATTCAACATTAGCCGCAGATGAACGCACACAAATTGTTCTCATGTACACAAGACAGGGATATTCACAAAGAGAAGTAGCAGCCGAATTCTCTATGAATCCAGACGTTTGGGCCACACTGTATATAATCCAAATGAAATATTCCAACAGTAGTAGTGTTAATGAGAAAAAAAGTTGTGGAATGAAGAGCGAACGACCAGTTCTTTATCTAATCCGAAACAAGAAAGAAGAAAATTAAATTGGACTCTGAAAATGATATGGCGTTGTCTCTTTCAGAAACTGTACCAAAAATTAAACTGTTGGTTGACAAAGAATCAAGAGAATGCCTAATTCGTATGGATGCATTCTGATAAACACAAGCACGAAATTTGTTATACTAAAAAAGGTTGTTATGTACCAAATAATGTTTACTTAATGTCACATTAATTAACCTGTTTGTGACGTTATTTCTGTTTATTCGTTCCCTTTTTTCTGCCCATCATCACATAGTTAAATAAATTCTCCACTATATGACCTAGAATATAGTCAACATTATGGCATCTTGGACACCCACAAGTTAAATAAATTATCCACTATATGATCTAGAATATAGTCAACATTATGGCATCTTGGTGTCACGTGACCGATAATTTTTTTTACCATTTCGTTCCATATGTTATTAACTCTTTTAATGTTCTGTTTTCCTGGACATTTTGTATTTCTTTTCTTTCATTTTTTCACCTGGTCAAACCCCACCCGCGTTTGTTTACGTTTGGCTGGCTTTCAGTACTAAATTCTTAAACGGTCAGCGTAGCGTAACGTTACATCAACGCACCGGTGGCTCGTTTGACCAGAAAGGAAATTTCTCTGGTCGCTCTAGTCTTTGATCACGAAACAAGGGGGAGATAACAATCGCGGTCAGTCTCTGGGTTTTGCCCTTTAGACGAGTTAGAGCTCTCATAATATTATGCATTTCTCTACCTGAAGGAACTTTCTTGCGGTTGTTGACTTCTGATGTCTCTAGAATAACCTTTGTCTTACTCTCTTGATTACGCATTGCGCCGATACATCTGTAGAATCAGGTCATGCAGGTGTCCTGAGTGGCGTTGTATGTAAACATATAAATCTAGAAGAGTCTTACTAGACAAAGACATTCGTGAATATTCCTGGCCCGTAGATGACCATCATGAGATAAGGCAAACTTTAACACAGTACTAGAATGTGTTTGCCTATGTTCTAGTCATTTTCGGGGTGAGTTGACATATCTTATAATTATTATATTATATTCATGTTAGCTTTTTATATATATCTGATAGGAAGTGACGTGAAGTCATTTTGAGGATTTCTCCCGGTAAATTTAATTCAGTGATAATGTAGCGCTGTCTACGGCCTTAGTTAAGCGGTGCTTAAACTGTTACGGTTTATCATGGGTTAAATGTTAAACTTACAATAACAGATACTAGGCGCAGAATCAGTCCACAGATGCTTATCATGGGTTAAGAATAGGCTAAATTAACTGTCATTTCTGTAAGATAATGTCAAGTGTGGATTGTTCACTTAAAAACTGAATAGTGAGATGCAGGTAATAATTCTGGATTATAGGAGATAGTCACTTATTCCTTTTTGATAGATATTTCTAGTGGCAAGGGAGGATCATTTTATGCTTACTTGTGTGGCTAGGCACTAGTCTATAACTTTCACAGAAAGCAGTCACCAGGCATAGATATAATTCTATCTTATGATTCAGCCACAACTGTATTATTATAGCAAGAACATTGCATTTTCTATGTACTCATTTTGTGGAATGCTAATATATTTCCCAAAGGGGACATACGATTTAATTGTGTAATGTCAAATCCTGTAATCTGTTTATGTATATTCATTTAATGTTGTAAGATGAATAAGCATATTCATTTAACTGTAACTACAAGGTTATGTTTCCTGTATGTTGAGATTGGGAGAAGAGGAGGAGATTTTGCTGTCAGAACATTTAATGACAGGTACATGGGTGCACAAAAGATATTAAGCCTATGCGGGCACATGCTATAAGTGATAGAATGGAAGGAGCGGAGCATGACTAGGTTATAAAACATTAGATTGATTTTGTTGTTGCTTGAGGTAAAGGGTGTCTTTTTTGGGTCTCAGTTTCAGGGAGACCGAATCGCTAGAGTAGACTCCAGTCAGGCGAAGAACGACATGTCCTCTTCGATCTAGAGGGTTTCTGAATACCGCTAGCGTCACGAGTAGTCAAACCCCGTTCCTGAACCTAAACCTGTTTGTCAACGCCAAGTTAAGCTCACGCAGTGCAACGGAGCCAACGCTAAATCTGGAATCACCAAATGCAGTAGTAGTTCTCCACTCGCCTATTGGATTACCAGTCAGAGCATTGCCGCTTCCAGAATATCAAAACCGCCCAGCATGTCTATAGCAGAATCTGATATCACCCGACTTTGTGTGCCTTAACGGGGCACTCAGCCCAAAACCACAGCCAAACCAGTTTAAACAGGATTTACAGCCAAGCAAGCAATAGCGCCGGATAAGAGCGCCTGCGACTCTTTGTCCTCAAGTGACTTCGCCTGGTGTATTTCTGGGTTTATGTAGAACTTCGCACGTATGAGCAGCCATCTATGAACAGAGTTCTAGCCCCCCTCATGCAAGTAGCGGTCACCAAAGTATAGCACCAACAAGGAAAGTTTGGTATTTCACTTCATTCATCTTGAAGGATATTTATCTGTAAGACACTTTCTGGAGCTAGCACATTTGGTCCCACGAAAAGCGGACAGGCTGTCGCTCAGTTCGTTTATTTGGTCAGCAGGAGATAAACAGCGTCTTCCAGTGTTCGCTCGCGTAATTAGGGGTCACCAACGTTTAGCCCGACAAGGAAAGTTTTGTATTTCACTTCATTCACCTTGAAGGATATTTACTTGTAAGACACTTTTCTGGAGCTAGCGCCTTTGGTCTCCGAAAGCGGACCCACTGTCGGACAGCTTAGTTATTTTCTCCGTGTTCTATAGGTTTTACGAGTGTTGGTGGTGTGTGTGTTTGTGGGTGTGGATTTGCATTATTGATGATTATTGATGACTATTGATGATTTTTTTGATTATTGATGTAATTTTATGTTGTTGGTGATGAAATGCATTATTTTCATACATGCTTTTTCATTTAATAAAGTTTACACCTTTATTAATGCGCTGTTCATGACCCTTCCATTCATAATTAAACTTGTTTTAGCTCTTGACTATAATCTCTATGTTTGATAAGAGAAAAGAGTGAGAGCAGGAGGTGCTTAGACAGTAAAAGTGAGTTGACGCTTGGAGAGAGAGATCACTTTGATAAATCTTCTTCCAGGTTGTCTCAAGTCCATCTCCTATTTACACCTTTCTGTGTGTGTAATCTATAACTCTGTCAGTCCACTATCCCTCGTCGATTTTCACTACTATTGTCCAACTCGACAAATACTCTACACTTTAACTCAAGCACGACACTTGGACACCCACAAGTTAAATAAATTCTCCACTATATGACCTAGAATATATTCAACATTATGGCATCTTGGACACCCGAAAGTTAAATATCCCCACAGTACTAATTTTTGTAATGAAAGTTTGTAACCAGTGAAACAATCGCGCCGCGTTTTTGGGAAAATACTGAAACGGCACACTAAACACTGTGACACGTAAATTCAACACTGTCTTAAAGAACACGTATACCTTTCTCTTAATTATTTTCATGGTGCATTGTTGACCTTTGTCACGGAATTGCCTCTCCTGCTTTGCAGTAGTGGTTCAATAGTGGCCAAAACTCAAGATATCTAATATGGGTCTTCAATGGTGTCTACCGTCGCACAAGATTACTCTTGGCAGAGTTGTAAATTGAAGGATAAAGATGCTTCTATATCAAGGGAGATATCATAAAATATTTCAGAAGTCAAGAACAATGCTGCATTGGGCAGGGCAATTGTTAACATGCAGTACATTCAAAATGATTAAATCGACGTTAAATTTGTATATTTACAAATAACAGATTTAATAATCAACTAAGTTTAACAGTTTAAAAAAAATTGTATAATATTTAACACCACATACGCGACATTGTGTGATGGTATGGTGTTTTATGTAAAAAGTCACTAGTCGGCTTTTAGATTTGAAAAAGCTGCAAACAGTAGTTTCTGCTTCCGCTGGGTTTTTGGGTTCTGTGCAGAAAGGTCGCTGGAGTTCTCGTGACTCTGGTCAAGGTTAGTAGCGCAGCACGTTCCAAGTCAGATCAGGGAGTAACTGCAAAGCTGGTCTCACGTCTCTACGACCCTCTGATCTTGGTCTCTAGTTTGTCGTCAGGCCACTTCTACCCTCAATTAGTTCCAGAGATTAGTACGATCACTGGTACCACCAAGCCAATCTTGACTCACAGACTGTTTGCTCAGAGGAATGAATAAAAGCACTTGCCTAGGTCTCTTACACGGTTCTGGGGTGTTGTTATGTTAACAAAGCCTTACCACAATGACTCCGTGTTTTAGATTCCTCAGATTCCAGTGGTCCCTGTTAAATGGTAGAGTGTATTCTGGTCTCTAAAGTCCTCAAATTTGCTCAAACAGTGGTCCGGTTCCGATATAAGAATCTTGATTCTAACTTCTGGCAGTCTGGTTCTCTATTTTGGCAAGCGATTCTCACAGTGTACTAGACTTGCAAGAAATGTCAGATTATGTTGCAAGTTTTCTGCCCTTTTAAATTTAAGATGAAATATATTGCATGACTCATCTAGTACAAAATTTCAAACGTTACTTTTCTAAAAATGGGCTCTAAACATCCGATTATTACTTAGTCAAGTTACGTCTCTCACACTTCAACGTATCCTCCCAGATTGGGGGATTATCTCACTTTCCTATTCCACGTAATTCAACTTTCGTTATCAGACTATGACTTGCCTATCCCCCGTAATTCAACCATCGTTATCAGACTATGACTTGCCTATCTCACGTAATTCAACCATCGTTATCAGACTATGACTTGCCTATCTTACGTAATTCAACTTTCGTTATCAGACTATGACTTGTCTATCTCACGTAATTCAACCATCGTTATCTGACTATGACTTGCCTATCTCACGTAATTCAACCATCGTTATCAAACTATGACTTGCCTATCTCACGTAATTCAACCATCGTTATCAGACTACGACTTGCCTATCTCACGTAATTCAACCATCGTTATCAAACTATGACTTGCCTATCTCACGTAATTCAACCATCGTTATCAGACTATGACTTGCCTATCTCACGTAATTCAACCATCGTTATCAGACTATGAGTTGGCACAATTCGACCGTCTTGTCTGGACATTTCGTGGTTTATCCGCACCTCCAATATGCAAGTCTATTATTCCGTAGAATTGTAAAGGATTACTCCCATCTTCGCAAACACCGTCCTTAGCCTTTCACCTGGGATAAAACGTGGGACCGTCACGTTTGTGTGATCCAATAAGTCCCTCGGGGATGGGCCGGAGATTTAAAGTGAATGGAAGAGTGAAAGTAATGTAAACATTGACCTTCGGATACGTTTTCTTTGCCGAGCAATAAGGGCAGGAGAGAGAAAAATAACAACATATCACTCGCAAAGGAATGTAATGCAATCCTGCTGCAGTGAACATGAGAGCGCACAAACGGTTTTGTGACAACTTTGTTAGAAATATTAACACTGGCTTTTCGAGAAACTAGAGAAACAGTACTCATTACCCTGTACTTGAGTGAACGTTATACTCAGACAATTCGTACAAGGTGACTAATATGAGGTGGTACATGAGGCTGGCAACATCATCATGTCAAACTAATTACAATAGAACAGACCACTACAAAAGTCACGTGACTGTTTGGTGCAGGCTTCCTGCAAGGGTACCAGTGCAGTGGTGGTTCTACGCTTCACAACGAGCGTGACAGAAAATAATGATAATGTAGAGGTCACAAAGGTCAAGTTTATTCGGATTTCTCCGCAAGCAACCGGCTAAGAAATGGTCAGTTTGATATTTTTGTATCATATTAAAAGAGCCACCAAATACCTTGTCATGTTTTTGTTTTAAACTTTTACAGTATGTTAATACTAAAGATAGAGGGCTGAACCTTTTTAAAAATACGACACAATATCATCATATGAAGTAAATACTTAAAATGTACGAGTTTTCATTCCACGCATAATTTTAAAGCCAAGCGATACTAGCTTTTCTGTCATCTTGAGACGCCTCCAGTTTCCTGTGATTTTAGCTTTTGTCATGGCAATCAATAAAACACAGGTACTTTCATTTGATCGTGCAGATGCTTGCCTACTAGACATAATCTTTACTCATGGTCAACTTTACGTATGGCTTACATTAGGAAGGTGCCCTGAGAGCCCCCATAGTGGGAACATTGGACATCGATAAGGGAAAGATTCTAAGGTCATATAATAATCACATAAAGACGAAACTGTAATCAATAAATCAAGAAGACAAAGATTGTTGGACCTTGGCATCAAAAGTAAGACTATAAGAGATGGACGTATGAGAGGATGCGTCCGTCGTGTATACAACCAGCGCGCTACAGGTACAATTAACATCAATACCTTTCAAAATTAGCTGATGGAGACTGGGACTTAATGTGTTTGCCCGGGACGTAATGATCTGGATTCTCATCAACAATAACTATAAAAATAGGAAGGTACACAAACAATCGTAAAGTATATCTCCATACTCAGTTAATTATTAACTCGCGACTGGGTTCTTGTCTTCCCATAGCAGTTGGTAGCTAGTTGACACCGTTGTTCTACTGACAGGTAGATATAGTTTTTTGACATTTTTCCTTCCGGTATGTTAATGAGTAGTGCCAAAGAATGTTTTTCTTTTTTTTTAACATTGCTCAACAAGATTATATAGTTATGGTATGGTAGTAAGTCTGGTAGCTGTTAAAATATTTAATGTTGTCTACTAGAATTGTGTGAATATTTTTCGATGCGGGCAAAAGCCAATACAAATGGAAATTAAGGTAAGAAGGTGGGGATGGATATGGCATACACTCAGAAGAGAACTATCACTCATAGCCAGAGGTGCCCTTGACCAGAACCTACAAGGGAAAAGATGAGTGGGGAGGCCAAGGAGAACTTGGAGAAGAACAGTGGAAGTGGACGCTAAGGAAATTGGAATGACTTGGGCACACCTGAAACGGACAGCCCAGAATAGAAATCGATAGAGAGCAACTATTTCGGCTTATCTTCAAGGGGAATGGAAAGGCGTGATGATGATGATGATTTTTTGAATAATATTTTTTTTTTAAATACACATTATGACTATATCGTAGATATGAACTTTTGATGCCACTTTACTAAGATCAACTCAATAACAATGAACACCACACAGTGTTGTCAGTGCTAAACAGCGTACTTAATCTCTTGAACATACTGTATTACAAAACAATCCAGACAAATGTGTCCGCCGCCACTGCTCTAATAGATTCACACCTTTATAAATAAATAATTGAGATACTTACCTGCTCATGACGAAATACCAGTACAGTTTATAAATATCTCACTTTCTCCACACTGGTATAAGTGTAGTGTTTTGTGCCAAGTGAAATAAATATACTAATAAATAAATATCACAGTCATTGAAATAATTTTTCTTTTTCACATTACATATTTTCAAAAAACAATTTCATTTAAGTAAAAAATAAAATACGTTACCACATTTAGTAAATCGGTTTATTGCAAAAATAATCGTTATACTCTACTTGCCTCAACTTTTTAATAAATGTTACACACAATGACTATAGCAGATGTGAACATTTACGTGCTCTGGCACTAATGAAGTTCAATGGGAGATCACCCCATTCTAATACTGACAGCTCAAAGTTGTGGGTGACACAATGTGACGTCAGCACTAAAAAGTTCTCTACAACAATCTCTTGAACATTCATTATTTATGTATCACTCTTCTGCTCACCAAGGGGCTTGGACCTTCAACAAAATTATGTCAAGTCTTCCTGTCACGTGATGTTACATATTATCCCAGACAATTAATGTAGCCAAAATATTTCAGTTTCCGTGACATGATATTGTTTATGAGCTAATTTTCCACGATGTTCAGGTGGTGTAAGATGTCTATATTTGTCTTCTTCTTGGTCCAAGATATTCTAAGAATTTTTCTGTAACACTTTGCTTCGAAAGATTCGATTTGTTTTTTAATGTTTGAGTAATGGTCCATGATTCTCATCCATATGTTGCTACCGGAAAGATGCACGTTCTCAGAAGTTTTACTTTTATTAATTTGCAGGTGTTATTCCATAGGTTCTTTATTTGATTTAACCTCTGCATTGCTATGGCCAGTCTCCTTCTGACCTCTTTTGAGCAGTCTCCATTGTTGTTAATTATGGAGCCAAGATATTAAAAATTTGTGACATTTTCAATTTCCTCATCGTTGATGGTAATTTTTGGTTGGCATCTTGTTTTGTCTGTGGACATTTTCTTTGTTTTTTTTTTTTTTTTTTGTTCAGAAAAAGGTTCTGATCTTCACTGTGTTTTTTGACAGACATGATTAATTGTTCTAGTCCCTTGGCACTGTTTGAAAGAATAACTGTGTCATCTGCTTACCTGAGTTCTGGGATCGCATTTCCACCAATTGTGAACGGATCGCAATGTTCACATTCTTGGTCACTCCGAACATTTCTCATTATATTTTCTGCATAGATGTTAAACAAGTATGGAGAGAGGACGCAGCCTTGCCTTACTCCCCTTTACAACAAGAAAACTAACTATAACTAATTACTGGGAAGGTAACCAGCAATAATAAAACCTACACGTGAAGAGTGGGATCGAAATCAGCTTAAAAATGAAATTGGACAGGGAGATAACCTGGACAGTTGGCACAGAACAGGAGGGCTTGGCACGTGATAACTGAAGGACAATGTTACACAGGATGAGATAGGATGAAGGTTGTGACAACAGACACAATAAAAGCAGAAATGATAAACATATTCCCCTGGCTGCCCATATTTACACATCGCTATATATTTATTGTAGTATGCTATCCGATCTGAGATGTCAAAGACTAAGATCCCACATGGTAAACAAAGGTGGTTCCATATGGCTCGCTAGAATAGCCAAGATGTTCGATGATCTAAGAAATATTTGATAAGTACACATGTAGGATTGACGTAAATGCGCGTTTGATTAATAGACAACACCGTACCAGAAATGCCGCCTGGAGTAACTTACTGAAAGGCACAATAACCTAAAAAATAACACAACACCAACCAAAGTAAAAAAACACAATCTGGAGGAATAATACAGAATAATGCTAACATGTGACTGGACACGTGATCTTGTACCATTAAATGTTACAGAAAACAGCACTACAAGAGTACATGTATGTTTTCGTGTAGGCTGTTTACAGGAGACCTGCTGTGTTGGTGGATTCATGTCCCATAGGGAGATTTAGGGGAATTCATGAATCAATCATTCATATTCAGGAAATACATCACACTTCACAAAAACACGTACTGATATAACCGACAGATCCAGGCATATTGTTAATGGTTGAAAATGACGCGCTGTTTTGAATATAAGCGACCATAAAAAAAAATAGTAATACAAAGAAATTAATGACATTTTCTTCGTTAAAGTTTTTGATAACGAATGTCACTGATTGCCTCCCCTGCTTTGCAGTAGTGGTCCACCAGTCGCCAAAAGTAATGAGTATATAAAATTTGTCGTCAAAGGTGTTTACCTTCGCACAAGATCACTCTTTGCAGAGATGTAGATAGAAGGGTAAAGACGCTTCTATCTCAAGTGAGGTGTTCATAACATTTGTCCGAAGGCAAGAACTATGCTGTATTGTCTGAGCAATTGATAACGTATTATTGGTCCGCCACTTTTTATGAAGAATTATGTAATGCTTTAGCCCGAGCAGCCCCCAGCTGGTGTAAATTCAGTGAAATTCCATTGTACAAGAATTAGCTGTAAAGATGTACATATATATATATATATATATATATATATATATATATATATATATATATATATATATATATATATATATATATATATATATATATATATATATATATATATATATATATATATATATATATATATATATACTGAAGCACATTAAAAACGCACCACTATTATATACACTGATGCCGAGAAGCTGGCAAAAAAAAGTGTGTGAATGGATTTTCCCCGTGTTTGCCATGAGGTAGAGAGCGAATGGCTGCTGGAATGGAAAGTGCAAGATTCAACCCACGGGTGTGTGTACAGACTACATGAAAACGATGAAAGTTACACGTGCAACACGATTCCCAACAGCTATGACCCTGAAAATGTGTACGCGTTGTGGCAGTATACTCGGTATAAAAAGGCCGTTGAGACAAAACACCCAGTACATGTGCTTGAAATGCCACGACTATCTGAAAACGACCGCCAACGAGCTATTGGTATGTTGGAGACCGGAATGAGCTCGCGGGACATTGCCAGAAGGATGAATTGCCACCACAGCACTATTGTACGTCTCAATGAACGTTACGGAACCACTGGCAGTGCCCGGGATAGACTTCGGAGTGGCCAACCACGAGTTACTACCCCTGCGCAAGATCGTCATATTGTGCTGAGTCACCTAAGGAATCGTACTCTCCCGGCAAGTCAAACAGCAAGAGCAATAGTGGGTAGTCATGGGCAAGTCTCTCGAATGACAGTCATACAACGACTCAGAGATACAGGCCTTACTGCAAGACGACCTTATGTTGGGCCAAACTTGACTCACATACATCGTTAGCAGCGCCTGCAATGGGCAGAGCAACATATCAGATGGACTAGACTGCAGTGGAATGCTGTCCTATTCACAGAGGAGAACAGATTCAACATATCCTTTGCAGATGGACGTATGCGGATTTAGCGACGGTGTGAAGAGCGCTTTGCAGATTGCTGTGTCAACCGATTTCGAGGTGGCAGTATTCCCATTTGGGGAGGATTCAGTTTTCACCATCGCTTGCCTCTTCACGTCTTCCGTGGAAATGTTAATGCTGTGACATATCGAGATGAGGTTCTGGATGCACTGGTTGCTCCTGCGTTCACAATTTATCCAGACTTGCAGCTTCTCCAGCAGGATAACGCACATGCATTTTTTTGTATTTTTGGTTTTCTCCCTTGCCTGCACAGAATGCAATGAATTTCATAACAATCAGATGTACAAATTAATGACCAGCATGGATTCATAGGAAAATGAATAAAGATTCCAAATATGTAAACTTGTACACACTTATATTTACATTTCACACTCTGTTCCTGGATTATACAGGTGGTGCGTTTTTAATGTGCTTCAGTATATATATATATATATATATATATATATATATATATATATATATATATATATATATATATATATATATATATATATATATATATATATATATATATATATATATATATATATATATATATATATATATATATATTGATGCGTGATGCCATATGATGATGGATGGCATCCGCATGTCTGGTTTTGTGTAGTGTGTAGATGTGTTCAGTCAAAACAATGTTCATGCAACAATAACAGGGCAATCCACATAGGACGTCAGTAAACTCACGACGTATAAAGTCAATGAGTCTTGAAACAGCCGTTGACGTTTTTCTTCATTATTTATTGTGGACGCCACAGTGACAAAATGGTTACGCAAATGTGTAGGCACATCAAACAGTCATTATCACAGCAACATTCAATACAGCAATAGACGGTAGACAGCATTACATTGATGAGTCAGATGCATGTTATATTTCATAGTGCTGTAAATGTAGTCAGGTGGAAAACTCCATCCTTTTCTATAACAGCCAGGAGATAACCAGATGTATGAGATCAGTTCACTCTCCTTAGTTTGACTTCAGCAAGACAGCCACGTCTGCCGAAGTATAAATAATGTCCTCAAAAATATCCTCTAGATAATAAAGGTTTTCTAAACCTAGTTCATTTAACAAAGTAGCAAGTAATGGTCCTTGGTACCTGCATCAACCGATGCAGTACAATGCAGCGACATGTGAGCTGGGGAAAAAACATCTCGTGACGACGACTTTCGCAGACAGGCTATGAATCGAAATCGCTCACGACCCAAAATCAATAGAGTTAATGAAAATGTTAATTTACCTTGCTTTCAAGAAATACAGAAATATCACGCCTCCCGGCATGTGCAAATACACTAGAGGTATTATCCCGAATAAACGAAATATCCATAAGAGGACTACACATCCCTGACAGAACAAAAATAGCGGAGATCCCCTCTTCAACGAGGCATCTCTTTCGCCATTCCAAATCGCTCACTCCCACTAGTGGTGGGCGGAAACCGATCGACAAAACAACAAGACAAGTCATGCGCAGTCCAGCGCAAAAATGACCACAGCTCAAAAGTTAACTGCATTCGATACTAACGCGAGAAGACAAATGCTTACCGAGAAAAGTGACTATAGATTTCAAGCAGTTGTTGCCCTTGCGTTATAAAACAGATATTGAAATAAAACGATGTTGCGAGAATTTATCACGCAACATATCACCACCTCCTCCCGATAAAAAAAAAATGTGGAACATATTTTTTTTCAATATCAAAGAGCAAGCGATAAGCGGCTCAAAACGCACGAATTATGCGCTGATAATTAATTAAATTGCCAAACAATAGGCTAATTATAGAGTGTCTGGTGAGGATATACCTCAACAGAAAAATAAATATGTCTCAAAAAATATTCACATCGGGGAGGTGTCACCAACACACATCACGTTAGCATGTAAACACAATATACGTATGCAAGTTACTATAATCATCATTAAACAGCATACTCTAATATTGTCTTTAAAAATGGATGTACAAATCTGATAGGAAAATTTAAATAGTACATTCTTTGACATGTAATGACATAAGTACATAGCAAAGTTAAACTACATGACGATCCAGGACATATGCTCTGGTATTCCGAGGGTAAGTACACAATCTAGAACTCGTAAGGTAAGTCCTCAGCCAACAATGACATTCTGAGAAAGTACAAGCAATATAATGCTAATTAATAACTAATATGCTTCATAAGGTACAATACATTATTAATAATTGTGGCTGTTTAGTAAACTAACGGCCCTTATATTAACTACTCAGTCCTCCTCTATCATTTTAAAAAACGAACAGAAGAAGATGACAACAAAGCACGATAGTGTGTACATATAAAGTAAGTACAGATGTGCTAATCTATTGTAGAAATATAGGTGTGTTATGACTCTGTAATATATAGAAATATAGGACAGAAGTATTAGTTGGAGTCATGTGGGCATCTAGACAAAATGTCAGCCATCACATTATCCGCACCACGGATAGCACGTACCGTGAAGTGAAAAGGTTGAAGAGCTATAGCATATCGAGTGGATCTCGAACTCTTCAAATTCTTAGTCTGAATAGCTGTAAGAGCTTTCTGATCAGTCTCTAGAATGAAATGTGCGCCCAGGAGGAATCTTTGTAGCTTTAGAATTGACCAAACCATCGCTAACAACTCACGGTCTAAAACCGAGTAGTTCCTCTCTGCCGCATTTAGTTTTCTAGAAATGTACATAACAGGATGCAGAGTATTTGCATATTCTTGCATCAGTGCTGCTCCAATCCCAGTGGATGAAGCATCACTCCGAAGAACAAAAGTCCTATCAAGAGTAGGTAATCTTAAGATGGGAGGAGAAGAAAATATATTCTTGATTTGGTCTAGTGAAGATTGGCATTCTTCAGACCAACGGACCAGATTAGGCGAACCTTTCTTCAACAATGTTGAGAGAGGTGCCATGATCGAAGATAAATTTGGAATAAATCTCCCATAAAATTGAATTAAACCTAAGAGACTCCTAACTTGTTTCTTCGTTTTAGGAACAGAGATGTTCAGTATTTTGGAAGTATTGTGGTCTTCTGTCTTCAAGAGACCATGACCAACACGATGACCCAGGAAAGAGATTTCACCAAAACCAACAAAAGCTTTAGAAGGTTTTGCTGTCAAATTATTCTCACGTAGAGTGGACAGTAAGTCATATAACCCTAAATAGTGATCTTCCCAGGTATCACTGAAGAGACAGATGTCATCTAAGTATGCGATGACATCCGAACGATGTGACAGAATTCGACGCATCATGCGAACGAAAGTGGCAGGGGCGTTCATGAGACCAAAAGGCATAACATTCCATTGAAATAGACCCCTAGGTGTAGAAAAAGCAGTAAGAGGTTTGGCATGCTCTGCTAAAGGCACTTGCCAATAACCTTTAGACAAGTCAAGTTTAGTGAAGAATCTAGAATTAGAAAGTCTAATCAGTAGATCTTCTAACAAAGGCATCGGTTCAGCGTCGAACTTTGTGACCTGATTCAATTTGCGATAATCAACGCAAATTCGTATGTTCTTATCCTTCTTCCGGACAATAACCATGGAAGAAGAATATGGTGAAGTCGATGGTTCAATTATATTTAATTGAATCATTTCATCCAATTCCTTTTCCACTTGCGACTGAAAGTGTATAGGAATAGGATACGGCCTAACCCTAATTGGATTATTGTCGGTAAGAATTATGTCATGTTCTATGACATCTGTGTGTCCAGGAATGTCAGTGAGAACATCCTGAAATGTTTGTAACATCGACGAGACTTGTCGATGTTCGTCACCAGAAAGATTAGGAGAAACAGAAACGTTTTTCCAAGATTCCGTAGAATGTAATGGAACCACTGGAAGGGGAAGGTTGACATCAGAGAAGGTAGCTTCCTCATCCTGAATGACAGACAGGGATGAATAATGACCGTGAGGTGCAGGAGCATCATCCGTTGCCTGGAAAATAGGCAGCAAATAGTCCGGACGTTCGTGAAATTCCGAAAGCATGTTTATGTGGAAAGTTTTATGCTTTCCATCAATATCGACCACATAGTCAACATCGGAAATCCGAGAGACTATTGCATACGGACCTTTCCATGCAATAAGAAGTCTATTTTCCCTACTGGGGAGTAGGACGAATGCTTTGTCACCTGGACAAAGTTGTCGTAGACATCTATTCTTGTTAGCAAACTGCCTTGCCTTCTCTTTAGCAATTTCTGATGAAGCAGATGCTAGCTTACATGCCTCAATGATCTTTTGTCTAAGAGCAATGACGTACTCATATGAGGATTGAGTTTCATCGCTAATATCATCGGCAGTGATGAGATCGTGTAATAAAGACATAGGGCCGCGTGGACGCGCGCCAAAGACAAGTTCGAAGGGAGAAAATCCTGTGTGTTCATTAGGGACTTCTCTATAGGCAAAGAGAGCCGCGGGTAAAACCCTGTCCCAATCTTGAGGATGATCTTCAGTTATCTTACCAAGCAAAGTCTTGAGCGTTCTATTCAGACGCTCAACTAACCCATTAGACATAGGATGGTAGATACTACTGAGAGATCGTTCAATATGTAAGGTAGACATTACCTGTGACATAGTGTCAGATATGAGTTGAGTGCCATGGTCTGACAATATTTCTCTGGGGAACCCCAAGCGAGAAAATATCAACCAAAGAGCATCTGCGATATCTGTAGTAGATATGCTCTTAAGAGGAATAGCCTCTGGCCAACGTGTGCACATATCGACACATGTAAGGATAAACTGATGTCCTCTGGCCGACTTGACCTTAAAAGGGCCAATAATATCTATGGCCATTTTCTGAAACGGCCGAATAGGAATGTCAGCAGCCTGGATAGGCGCAGCATGTCGTGGTCCTCTAGATTTGACCTCCTGACATACCTTGCATGATCGGCAGTAAATACGAATGTCCTTATTGACAAAAGGCCAAAAGAAAGCCGCAAGGACTCTCGACTTCGTACGGGCAAAACCCATATGTCCAGCACATTGCGAGTCATGAGCATGTTGTAATATTTGGACTCTCATGCTCTTGGGAACAAGAATTTGCGAATGTGCCGACGTAGTCGAATCTTGTACCATACGTACAAGTACGCCGTTTCTCATTGCAATCCAAGATTTTCTATTTGTATCCTGATTCGGATCACCTTTCTTCGCAAGAACGAAGAATTTTTTTAAAGAAGGATCTTCTTCTTGCAATTTTATGAAAGAGTCACGAGTAATTACTAAGTGACTATCTTGGCTATCAACTTCATTATCACTATTCAGTGAAGTTTCGGGTGTTTGTAGAGCTTGTGCTCTTGTAACTAATGCATTTGTAGCTTGCATGTTATTATCTTCCCAAGCAGCAATCTGCTGTGGGGTACACTCCCTAACTCCGTGAATACGACCAATAATAAGGTCCGCAATAGGATTAGGTAAGAGACAAGCATGCACATCTCCAGTAAAGAAAGGAGTGGCAATGCGAATTACAGCAGTAGGATATTTTTCTAGAGTGCCGCCAAATGTGACACATTTAATAACCCTTCCTGTAGCACAAGATGGATCTACAAGCGATTGTCTAACACCAATAGTGGTGCATCCGGAATCGAAAAGTAGTGAGACCGGAGTATCATTAACAAGACCCTTATGTAGAATTAAAGAACCCCTCCCGTCATGCGCAACAGCAGCAGGAAGAGCGGGAAGTGGGTGACCACAACTCAAAGTAGTTATGGTACCCGGTTCGAATAAAGTACTGCATTGGGGGCATTTGTTTGCTCTCTCAAAGTCAAAAGCAGAACTAGTGACAGCGTCAAAGTTTTTACTATCAACAACATGATTACAGGCTCCCTCAGTTTCCTGTTGTACAGCATTAGCCTGCTGATATCTCTTTTTTTTGTGTTGAGATCTACCCCGACTATTATTACCTCTGAAGTTATCAGAGTTATTATTATCTCTGCAGTTATTATTGTCTCTATTGTAATTGTTATACTGGTTCGAATTCCAGTTTCCACGATTACTATCATGTTCACATTGATGCGAACATCTATTTGTTTGGTTCTGAGGTCTTCGGCAGGAATAACCTCTATTACCATATCCTCTTTTGAAATGCTTATAATTATTAGGGTGATAGTAACGAGTACTATCAGGTTGTCTCCAATTCTTCGAAGAAGAATCACCATGAAATTGATTTCCATGATTTTGACAGAAATTACCGCTACCCTTTCTATCAAAATTTTGTTGGGATCTACGAGCAAAGTTTTGACCATACGGAGCTGCCGAAGCAACTGGTAAACCTTCTTTCACCTTAGAGTTACCCATGGTTATGTGTGGGTGCGCAGTTACGTATTGGCAACAGAAATCTTCCATTTCTTTTATTGTTTTAGGTTTACGTTCATGAAGGAAAGCAAGGAAAGACTCATTGACAGACGACATGACTTTGTCTCTAAGTATTAAGTCCATAAGTCCTTCATAAGTTTTTTCCGTCTTAGATAGTTCAACCCATCGTGAGAAAGTAATGCGTATTCTTGCAATAAACTCGGAGAATTCAACTCCATTTTCAGGTAACATGTTTTTAAATTGTAGACGATAGCCGTCTTCGTTAAGCTGATATTTCTTTAACAAAGCGGCCCTGACAACCTCATAATTGCTCTTGTCAGGTTCATCCACCATATTTAATATACTTAGAGCTTTACCTGTCAGTATCCCTGATAACTGATAAACATATTTTGCTTTGTCTATGTTATGAGCTGTACATGCTTGTTCAAATCTGTCCAGATAGAACATTATGTCATCACTGGAAGGACTAAATGTTGGTAACTTAATCTTAAAAGTATCATTATTAGCCTTCCCAGAAGATGAACCCTTGTTTGAATCATTACCGTTACTCATGCTCGTCAATTTCAATTTCTCCAACTCTAAAGCTAAGAGTTTTTCTTCATGTTCCATTTTTGCTTTCCTCTCATCAGACTCTCTTTGTAACTTCCTTTCTTCAGCTTGAGCCTGCATTTGAAGTCTTTCATTTTCAGCTTCTTTTTCAAGTCTTTTATTTTCAGCTTCTTTTTCAAGTCTTTTATTTTCAGCCTCTTTTTCAAGTCTTTTATTCTCAGCCTCTTTTTCAAGTCTTTTATTCTCAGCCTTTTTTTGAAGTCTTTCAGCTTCTAGCTGTAGCTGGAGTTTTCTCTCCTCAGCTTCTGATTCCCTTTTTTGTTTTTCCATTTCCATTTGGAATCTCTTTTCATCCACCTGCATCTGCAGTTTCTTTTGTTCAGCTTCCATATGCAGTTTCTTTTGTTCAGCTTCCATTGCTTTATCATATCGAGCAGTTGCAAATTCTTCTAACTTATCACCAGTCTTCCCAAGCAATTTACCCTGCTCAATAAAGTGCTCAAATGTAGACATGTTGTCTATCATATGAGTCCAAAACCTGAAATAATTAACTAATTTATTTCAAACCTAAGTGTAACAAGTCTTAATTAAGCACTTGTATATTCACATCACATTATATTATCCCAGTCTCTGTGGGAAACAAGTCTCCAATCAAAGAACTTGTATATGAAATATCAGCACTCAAATCTTGATCATAAGTGCACTTCTCATTCAATAGTGCACGACACTATTCATCATTCATTTATCATCAGTATAGTAGTAACAGTGCATTAGCATAGCCCATTAACTAATTACTATAACTGTAAACAATGACTATGTAAACACATGCAGAATGTAAACATTGAAAATGTAAACAATACAAACAATGTAAACAATAACAATGTAAACAATAACAAAGATCAGCAACAATACAAAAACTTTCGCAGAAATCAACTAAAAATAAAGCAGAAATTAATGAAATATCACAAAAAATGTGACGATATCTGCGATAGAATTAAACAAAATACATGACACCACAGTGTATAAACAAAAATGTTGTATGAAACTAAATTATAGACAAGAGTAGGCTAACAAATACAAACAAATCACAACAAAACTAAAGAATGTGAAATAATAACGAAAACAATATTAAAACATGTCATCACAGCTAACATAAATAGCAACAGAAGTCGCTTAGCAAATTCCAGTATCGGAAATTTGCAAACCCTACAGAAAACGCTCACAATAGACGACCTCTATGACGTGGCATAATCTAACGGAGACACCACCCAACCGAGAACCCGCTGAAATATAAACATATAAATATACAAATAACATATAGACATATAACATATAGAATGAGATGATACACAGAAGACTCAGCAGAAGTATAAGGGCACAGTTTACATACAAACAGGCCACTTAACTTAAAGGCTTCCAATCGTAGAACAGCAGAAAAACGGATGTCAATCAACGTCCTAAAGATCGAAGCTCCAACGATGATGGCACATCTGAACTGCTTCCACTGCTAACACGATGGTACAAGAGCTTCTGAAATACTGTGTGTTGAGTTGTTTCGGCACTTGACCTTCTAATCCAAAAGTAAGTTGATGGAAATCGGTACTTGGCCTTCTTCAGAAAACAACCCGTTTCAACCGGCACTTGACCTTCTCAAAAAACGACAGCACTGGAACCTTGACAGCAGCAACTTGCTTGACTTGCGTAAAAGATAACAACAGTCCGAGTTATCAGGCAACATGTAACAACGCCGGGTACTGTCAAATTCTTGTTTCCGTCAAAAAATTGAAATTTGACTTTTACCGGGCAACGCCGAGTACTTTGAAAATTTTGAAGATGTTGACTGTATTGAAGAATGTTAATTTCTTGAAGGATGCTGATGAATTCTTGTTGAAAATGAAGTGGGTAAGGGACCCCGTGTTTGCTGGTACCAGAATCAAACCAGCTTATGGCCACCAAATGATGCGTGATGCCATATGATGATGGATGGCATCCGCATGTCTGGTTTTGTGTAGTGTGTAGATGTGTTCAGTCAAAACAATGTTCATGCAACAATAACAGGGCAATCCACATAGGACGTCAGTAAACTCACGACGTATAAAGTCAATGAGTCTTGAAACAGCCGTTGACGTTTTTCTTCATTATTTATTGTGGACGCCACAGTGACAAAATGGTTACGCAAATGTGTAGGCACATCAAACAGTCATTATCACAGCAACATTCAATACAGCAATAGACGGTAGACAGCATTACATTGATGAGTCAGATGCATGTTATATTTCATAGTGCTGTAAATGTAGTCAGGTGGAAAACTCCATCCTTTTCTATAACAGCCAGGAGATAACCAGATGTATGAGATCAGTTCACTCTCCTTAGTTTGACTTCAGCAAGACAGCCACGTCTGCCGAAGTATAAATAATGTCCTCAAAAATATCCTCTAGATAATAAAGGTTTTCTAAACCTAGTTCATTTAACAAAGTAGCAAGTAATGGTCCTTGGTACCTGCATCAACCGATGCAGTACAATGCAGCGACATGTGAGCTGGGAAAAAACATCTCGTGACGACGACTTTCGCAGACAGGCTATGAATCGAAATCGCTCACGACCCAAAATCAATAGAGTTAATGAAAATGTTAATTTACCTTGCTTTCAAGAAATACAGAAATATCACGCCTCCCGGCATGTGCAAATACACTAGAGGTATTATCCCGAATAAACGAAATATCCATAAGAGGACTACACATCCCTGACAGAACAAAAAATAGCGGAGATCCCCTCTTCAACGAGGCATCTCTTTCGCCATTCCAAATCGCTCACTCCCACTAGTGGTGGGCGGAAACCGATCGACAAAACAACAAGACAAGTCATGCGCAGTCCAGCGCAAAAATGACCACAGCTCAAAAGTTAACTGCATTCGATACTAACGCGAGAAGACAAATGCTTACCGAGAAAAGTGACTATAGATTTCAAGCAGTTGTTGCCCTTGCGTTATAAAACAGATATTGAAATAAAACGATGTTGCGAGAATTTATCACGCAACATATCTGTATGTATGTATGTATGTATATATATATATATATATATATATATATATATATATATATATATATATATATATATATATATATATATATATTGCTCATACATATGCTTTCACACTTATAATAACTGAAACACCTATGATTGTTAGGTTTAAAAATAACATATAACACATTGAATGCTCAGTTAGTATTAACACGTTAAAATAAGGATGAAATGATTGTTAATTTTAGATAAAAGTCCTCATCGAGACTTGATAGCGGAGTTATAAAAGTCCGTTTGCTGGTGCCTTTTTTAAACAAGAACTTAACTCTAGGTGAGTCCTGTCGCCGTGGTGTCCGTCACTACTTTTTGGTGATGAGTACACTTCTCCACTCACGCGTCCAATGTAGGCGGTCAGTGTTGATGCTGTTCTCTCACACTAATGGCGTAGTAACGTTAGTACTTCAAACCATATGATAGCTTGTAACGACGAAAAAAAAATAGAAAGAGCAAATGCCACTGCTAAGTACATTAAGTTGGAAGCTTAACAGCCGAATTGTCTCGCTGTCCACCCAACAATGTTAATCTCTCAGAAGAATTAAATTATTGAGTACACAGCGTAGCTCAAAGAAGATCATTACTCTTCTGGGTATTAAACTGGGAAAATGTTTCTGGACAGCGAGAATAATGGCGAGCCTGTATTACAATTGACAAAGTACATAGATTTCCCTAAATGGTACTATACACTGCAGGCACATGTGATGTAATCATCAAATATTACTGCTCCATTTGGAGTCTGGGGTCACCTCTGCTGTTGGTTTTCTGCACGACTAGCAAGAAACCATCACCAATGCTTACTTTAGTGGTTAATGAATATACTCTTTTCATTTGTTGAGGTTGCTTGTATCATATATATATATATATATATATATATATATATATATATATATATATATATATATATATATATATATATATATATATATATATATATATATATATATATATATATATCACAGTATAATAACTACACTTTCACGACATTGTCCTCTAAGCTCGTATCAAACTGCGAGAGGTCACACAATCAACATACTTGTACACGCCATTCAGAAAGTGTACACGAAGGCGTGCTGACAATCTCCCTTTTTAATAATAACAATGCTACATGTACGAATGCAATAACAACAGCACTAAATTGTCAGCAATAACCATGTGACTGAATCAACAAGTCCTACTGCCCCTGGACTATACAACAATGCTGTACAAAACCGAGCAACCTTAAAGAGAGCACGATTAATATGCAATGCGGCTTCTAAAGCCGAACTGACATCTTTCTCTGTCCGGCTTCCTGTTCACTCCATTCCCTTGCACCTCTTTGCACCATTTTCTTTTAAAGCTAATGTGCGCACCAAAATATATGTTTATTCCACCAAAGTCCATGTGCGCAACAAAAGATATTATGTGACATCTACCCCCTTCCCCAGAAAAGAAAACGGAGTTTTCTTCTCCCTGAGAGTAGTAGATTGCACACCAAACAACAAAATACCTGACAAAAATATAAAAAAATTGACACTGGTGTACGTATACGTCGTGCCTACGAACACATATAACTCATGTCCCAAAAATTACAGTCTAGACAAAGCATCTGCCACGACATTAAGTCTACCCTCTAATGGGATAATATTGAACTGGAACTGTTGTAGCAACAAGGCCCAACGAGTCATCCGTGAGCTTGTCGACTTCGAAGATTTCAAAAACAGTAAAGGTCGATGATCTGTCTGAAGTATAAACTGGGACCCTATCAAGTGTCGGGACAGTTTCGACACTGCCCATACTATAGCCTGGCATTCCCTTTCTATTGTGGAGTACCTGGTCTCCGCCTGTAACAGTTTACGACTAACATACATCACAGGATGTAGGATACTCTAGTGGTCTTGCATAAGACATGCGCCAATTCCCACAGATGACGTGTCGGTCCGCAGTATAAAGGGTTTGCTCAAATCCGGCAAAAGAAGGATTGGTCGTCTGGAAAATAACTCCTTGATTTTTGATAACGCTTTCTCGCATTCTGCCGACCATACAACCCTGTTAGGCATCCCTTTACTAGTAAGAGAGGTTAAAGCATCAGAAATTGTAGAAAATTGAGGGATGAATTTGCAACAAAAATTGACAAGTCCTATCAGGCTTCTGACCTGCTTCTTAGTCCTTAGCGCTTGTAGTTCAAAAATTTTTGTAACCGTGCCAATCTCGGGTTTTAATAGATTATTACCTACGATAAACCCCCAAAAATTCAACTCCTTGAAACCGATACAAATCTTACTAGGGCATGCCGTTAAACCATGCTTACGTAAACAAAGCAACAGGGAAGACAACCCCGACATATGTTGTTCCCATGTTTCATGGAACAGGTAGATGTCATCGATGTACGTAATCACATCCGTACGATGACCTAGTAACTTTCTCATCATTATGACGAAAGTTGCGGGTGCATTAACTAGCCCGTAACACATAAAATTAAACTGAAATAAACCCTTTGGGGTAAAAATTCCGTCAAAGCTTTAGCCGACTCGGCAAGAGGAACATGCCAGTATCCTGTAGATTAATCCAGTTTACAAAAAAATCTGGCATGGGAAAGTTGAGTAAGGAGGTCCTCTTGGTTCGGTATTGGCTCAGCGTCAATCACAGTGACACTATTTAATTTACGGAAGTCGATGCAGACACGCAAGGACCCATTTTTCTTTCGAACTAAAACCATAGGGAATGAGTAAGCAGACTCCGATGGAGAAATGATCCCCAACCGTAACATGTCATCTAGTTCTTTTTCAATCGCCGACTTGAAATGTAATGGCTGCGGATACGGCTTCACCCTGATCTGTTGGTCGTCCGTCAGGATGATATTGTGGCAGATCAAGTCGGTACGTCTTGGCAAATCAGTGAGAACATCCTTAAACTCTCCAATGACCGATCGAGCCTCAGATTTCTGTGTTATCGTTAGGCCGTCACATATCTGCACATTCTCCCAAGACTCAGAAGGAGCAAGGGGAACGAGAGACAGCTGGAGATTAATATCATCTCCTTTGTCACCCAATTCATTAATGACCACAGAACATGCCATCTTCGGGGTCTCCCCAGATAACCTAAGGTCCACTCCTTTTAGAGCCTCTGGCCGTTCCATATAAGGTTTTAACATATTAATGTGGAATACCTTCTCTTTGTTCCGAACCTGGATTAAATAATAAACATCCGTTTTCTTCTTAAGCACCTTAAACGGTCCCTGCCTTGTAATGCTCAAACGGTCTTCCTTTGATGGCAGAAGAAGGCATACCTCTTCACCGGGAACCAAGAACAGTAATTTGGATCCGCGGTTAGCGTATTGCCGGTACCGCACCCCCGCCACGGATAAATTATCATGTGCCACGGCACACGCTTTGACAATACGGTCACGCAGGTTTATGACGTATTCGTAACTGGAAGCGGAGGACCCATCAGAACACCTATCAACCAGTATATTTTTCAGAATGTGCATTGGGCCCCTTGGATTCGCTCCGTACAATAGTTCAAATGGAGAGAACCCGGTGCTCTCCTGAGGTGCCTCTTTATCAGCAAATAATACTGCTGGAAGGAATTTATCCCATTCTTGGGGAAATTCAGCAGTGACCTTGCGCAACATATCCTTCAATGCGCCATTGAAACGTTCACATTTCCCGTTTGACTGGGGGTGATAAGGGCTGGTGAACGATTGGGAAATGCGCAACATTTTAGTGATCTCGGCCATTTCCTTAGAAATGAATTGACGTCCCCTATCTGACAATATCACCTCGGGAAACCCAAACATACTGAACAACATCTGCAACGCATCCGCCACAGCGTGAGAGGTGATAGTCATCATTGGCACAGCCTCGGGCCATCTTGTGCACAGATCCACAATTGTCAGAATAAAACGAAAGCCTCTCTCTGATGCAACAGCAAGAGGACCAATGATATCGATTGCAACTTTCTGGAAGGGGCGAACCGACAAATTAACAACCTGCAACGGAGCCTTCGGTAATTTGCCTTTATGTGTCACTGGCTGGCATACCCTGCAAGACCTGCAGTTTACCTTAATATCTTTGTTGTATGCCGGCCAATAGAATTGTAAGAGTACTCGATGGCAAGTTCTTGCAACCCCCATATGTCCAGCGAACGGTGAATCGTGTGCCACCTGCAACACCTTTGATCTAACGGCGACAGGCACAAACATCTGGCGCTTGAATTCAAAATGGCTGGAAAAGCATCTGGTAAGAACATCATCTTTCATCTCAAACCAGTAGCGTGCCGACTTCGTGCACTCTACATCACCATTTTGGGCCAAAGTGTAACATTTCTGCAATGTTCCATCAGCTCGCTGCTGCTGGACAAAGTCCGGTGCTGGTACATCGGGACCCGTGCAGCCAATACATGGGACCGCGTAAGATGTCGGTAATTCCCGCTGTATCGCCAATGAATTGTCTGTTCTGGTCTGCACCCTTGTGACCACCACATTGGCCACAACTGACCGTTCGACCGGTCATTTTGTGATTTCGGCCTGAGTACAGTCATAAACACCAAGCACGTTCCCTATAATCAAATCGACTACTTGAGCCTCAAGAACACACGCCTGCACCCGACCAGAAATAAAGGGTGTATTCACTTCTATAATGGCTAGGGGGTAATATTAAACATTTCCACCAAATGTCACGCATCCGACAGTCTTACCAATAAGGCACGATTTGTCAATACATGATTGGCGCACTCCTATCGTAGTGCGACCTGTGTCCCTCAACACAGACACCAACCGGTTCTGAACCATGCCCTGGTGTAACTCTAAGCTTCCGCTCCCATCAAGAGAAGAGAGGCAAGGCAGAGTATGACCACAAATTAGTAATGGTCTGCCATCAGGTTCAAACAAAGGTCTACATCCCTCGCAATCTTCGTTATTAAAGGTTGTCAGAACGACATAGCAGTAATGTCTCTAGGTTTGCGTTCCTGAAAAAATGCAACCATGACAGAACAACATGAGGACAACACCTTGTCCCGCAACATGAGATCTAACAGTCCATCAAAATCTCTGTTTATTCCCTCCAGCTCTGTCCATCTATTAAGCAGAAGTTTAATTTTGGTGACAAAAGAGCCGAAATCTTGGTCGGCACTAGGCATCGCATCTCTGAAACGAGAGCGATACCTTTCGGCTGTCAGCTTAAAATCTCTTAGCAATGTTGCCTTTACGGTATCATAATTAGTTCTGTCAGCCACAGGCAATCTATATACGATGTTTAACGCAGAGCCGGAAAGCAATGCAGATAATAGTGAAGGCCATTCCTCCTTTCTTGCCCTCCAGGCAAGAGCCATCTGATTCAAATCTTTCCAAAAAGAAGTCCATGCTATCTACTTCTTCCCGAAAATTCGGTAGTCGTAGCCTTTAAGGCCGAGCTGGCTCCCTAGAAGTCGAAACAAAATTGCCAGAATCAAGCTCCAACTTTTTTATAGCAATTTCCTTGTCCGCCTCAATCTTCATTGTTTCTAAATCCGCCTCAATTTTTTTTCTCCGTATCTGCTTGAATCTGTTTCAGTACTTTATAAGCTTCAATCTGTTTCAGCTCTCTATCTGCTTCAATCTGTTTTAGTACCTTATCTGCTTCAATCTGCTTCAGTTCCCTATCTGCTTCAATCTGTTTCTGTTTAAGTTCCCTATCTGCTTCAATCTTCAATTTTTGTAGTTGACGCTCCTCATAGCGTTCTCGTCTGTCATCTTCTTGTTTTTTCTGTAACTCATACTCTTTGTGTTCGGCCTTTGCCCACTCAAGCAAAGAATCCCCAGACTTTCCTGTCTTTTCTTCAATTTCAATAAAATCTTTAAGGTTATTCATCGTTATGGTCGAGGTGCAATACAAATGCGGTGGCAAACTACGAAATAAGTAAAATTATGAAGGTTACCAATTCCTCAAATTGAACCCATACTCCTACAAAATTAATAATAAATATATTGTTGCACACGCCCAATATATATTTGCAGACGAAGGGTACGATGTACCTGCAGTTCTGAATACACCTGATTACAAAAACAAGCAGGTGGAAATACAGTATGACAAGTCAAATCCAAATAAGGGATCCGGTGAAACGAATCCTTGCTTGTCTATACCCAATCAATGTCACGATACAATGACAGAAGTCTCAAGCTCACACAGTGGTAGCTTTAGACAAGGACATTCGCATAATGGCTAAAAAATGATGTCCGTTCACCTACTCCAATCACACTAATGCAATCGTGATTTTAGAAATACTTATTGTGAAACAAAGGAAATCAAAAATCCATATACTATGAACAGTACATATAATGATGAGACACGAACTCACTTGACAAAAAAACACCAACAGTACGATAAGAAAGTGATGGCCGATATATGAGATAGAAACACATAATTATATACAAACCGTACTGTTAACAAACGAGAACAAGGAGATTGTCAATATAACTTATGTACAAGATAGCAAGAAGAAAACAGGAGAATACGACAGCAAAACATGACGAAAGAGAATACTTGCAAAAATATGAGACTATGTATAGAAACAAGACAATCACCGCTAAGACACTGAAAATGTGCACGCTCAGTTATGCAGTACAGTCAATAGTGTCAACTCTCTGTGCCCGTACCCCCCTGAAAAACTGACAGTGTTACTGCCTAAAGAAATCAGTTAAACATAATCCTTTTCCCATTAGAAAAAAAGAAAATGTTAAACACGCCACCAATTCCACCCTTAAACCAATGCATTACAATAATAAGACAACAAAGACGGCACGAAAACCAATAGTGGACAGTGAAGCGACGAGGTCTGTAGCAAGGCAATATCAAAAGGCAGAAAGAAGTCACACAAATGATTTAAATATGTAAAACAAGTGAAATTGCAAATGAAAGTATCAGAGACAATGTAAAGAACAGATAATAAAATAGTAGCAAAAAAGCGTCATTGCAAATACCAGCATATGGAGAAATGATCTAAACGAAAAAAAAATTCAAATGGATGAGCAGAGTAGACCAGTAATTAAAAACATGACGATAAGGGAAACACATAAAATAAAATGACGTTAAAAAAGAAAGTAGAACAGCAAGAGAAAAGAAAACAAGAAATATAACTAAATTTATGACTGTCTTTCTGTAGACTGAATCCTCAACGTCCCAATACCAGCTCCTCAATCGAATGATGATAATGAATCACGAGACAAAAGCACGAATAGTACCAACAAATGTTAGTGCCACAATCAGTTATGCTTAGTGCACTCTGCACTGTACGGTTGCGGCAAAATGTTCTGAACTAATTCAAAGACAAGATCCACAATCGGCGTCAGTTATTCTCGTAGCTGAAGCCATGAAGCCACCAATGGATGTAGCAATAAGAAAATACATCAATGTTCAGTATCCTCCCATTCCGTTCCACTCTCAATAATCCACACCAATGTAACTGGCCTTCTTATGTCTGTGTCCAAGAAAGGCTACACCGGCATAGTAAATAATAACTGGTAAAGTCCGCGACGACCAGAAATTATCATTTGATATCGAACTATGGCTGCAGTAAGAAACGACATAAAGTCCATCAGTAAGACATCACGTCTTTTATCAGCTGCGTCTCATAGACCACTGCATCAGAAAATGTGTCATGGTCGTATCCACCATTCACGTACAATTAATCAGCCCGACTACAATGTTCTGTCTCATCCAATGCTATATATCAGCATCAGCATTCACGGATAATGCTGCTCAGCAAATCACGTATATTTCCTCATCACGAACAGTTTCTCAGCATGACAATAATAGTCGGTTGTATTCACAAACGAGTTAAATTTTCATGCGGACAAAAAGTCACTGCAGCAGAGTCGCGCAATAAGCATGCACAGGCAAGGCAACGTATTTACGGTAGAGGCGAGCTGTAACATGTGTACTGGCAGGTACAGACGTGTAGTATCCACATAATTTGTTGTACCACAAATCCCAATGTAGGCGATGTATTCGTGCACTCAGCAGGTCGGCCACCAATGGCCAACTGATAGTCCAAAAATCAGCAGGCAACTGCAACGACCGACAAATTAAAACCTCTTCGCCTACGCCTGGAAGGAACTAAAACCTCCTATTTTCCACCACAATTACAACAGACCTACAATTAGCTCACCAAATCACTGACAATGGAACTAATCCAACAAAAGACGGCGTCGTCGTCACCCCAGCCAGACAGGAACTCATTAAACCTTAGCTTCATAGTACTCAAACACATGATCCTAGCCAAAGGCCAGATATTAGGCCGTGGGGTTTTTACAGCATTATTCATGCTGAGTTTTTCCGGTGTGCACATTTTTTTTTTCTCGCATGAGGTCGCATATTTTTTCCTCGCATGAGGTCGCATTGGCACCCACCCCAAACCCGGCTCTGGTCAAGACCACATGTCCCAACACAAGAAGACCCAATGACAAACTGTGTCACTGTAGTGATCCTCTGTGTTCTCACACAAGGGACCTAATGACACATGAATGTCACTGTACCGGTCCCTGTGTCTAGACACATGATCCTAGCCAAAGGCCAGATATTAGGCCGTGGGGTTTTTACAGCATTATTCATGCTGAGTTTTTTCGGTGTGCACATTTTTTTTTTTTTTTTTTTTTTTTTCCTCGCTTGAGGTCGCATATTTTTTTCCTCGCATGAGGTCGCATTGTCCCCGCCCAAACCCGGCTCTGGTCAAGACCACATGTCCCAACACAAGAAGACCCAATGACAACATGTGTCACCGTAGTGATCTTCTGTGTTCTCACACAAGAGACCTAATGACACATGAATGTCACTGTACCGGTCCCTGTGTCTAGACACATGATCCTAGCCAAAGGCCAGATATTAGGCCGTGGGGTTTTTACAGCATTATTCATGCTGAGTTTTTTTCGGTGTGCACATCTGCGACTGCAACCAAAAATATCTACACCAGACTGTTATTGAAAGTGGCAGAGGATATAAGTGTTCACATCTTCTACATGCGCATCAAACTCCATATTATTTAAAGTACTTTTATTCTAAACATGATAAACAACATGTCTTTAACAATTTAAGAAGTGTACTAATAAAAATAAGAGAATCCTTAGTGCCTTACATAAATTTGTAAAATAAATTGATCAAAAATAACTACCAAAATTAAAATCTGTTATTTAGTTTGATATTTTATTAATATTTGATTTGTTCCCTTCTGTAAGTAAATTGGATGCCTTCCCCTAACTTCTTTATATCTGCTGCTTTTAAAGTATCACATGGTTATGTTTTGTTTGTTGTTTTTTTTTCACTAATTTCCGAGATTGAAAATTACGACAAAACCTGACAAGAGATGTGATCTCTCGGTTATAAGTCGGGGTATATTGTGTACATCTTTATAACATTTTGACCGCTGGACAGTTATATCTGTCCTTATCTTTTTTTAAATTTAGCGGGGGGGGGGGGAGAGAAGGAGGTGGCACTTTTATTAACCATGAAAAGGTTTATTTCTGCGAATGACTACTAGCTGGATGTTTGGCCGTCACGTCGTAACTTTATTCGGGTGTTGCTGCTTATTCAATCGATATACTTATTTGTAATTATTTTATCTCTAAATCTATTATTGCTAGTGTGACGACGTGTCGTTATAAGTACTACTAGCTGAAATGAAGATCCATGTGTGTTTTTTGTTTCCTCTTGTGTTTGCAAGAGTGTGGTCTTCCTTAACTCCAGCTGATTTATGACTTAATCAATGACGATTTGACGTATGGTGTCTAAAATAGCAATAAGTAATTCTTCTATCGGATTGTTTATTGTTTGTCTGTGTTGATTTATTCCATATGGCAGTGATAAACTGTCTCTCTTGTCCTACGGTTTTGGTTCGTTATTGGTGGACTGCTTTTTGTTTCTACCCGTAGTTACATAAGTGTAATTTATGTAGTCAGTTGCTGGATTTGTGGTTTGATGTGTAGTTTCTGCTTTCTTGACAGCGTATTTGTTGTCAATTTATTTATTGACTTAGTTAAAGGTTTCAACAATCATTGTCATGACACATACAAATAATTTTACAAAACTTATCTGAAAGCGTAGCAATTCTCCTCCAGTCAGACCATCAGTAATTCTGCCAGTATTACTAATCGATCCCAGTTAGATCGTCTGTAGCTCTGTCAACATTACAAATCTGTCCCAGGCATTCATCTGTAGTTCTGTAAACATTAGAAAATCTGTTCCAGTTATCTCGTCCAATCTGTGCTTCTGTCAACATTACAAATCTGTCCTGTTAGCTCAGCTCAACTGTAGCTCTATCAACATTACAAATCTGTCTCAGTTAGCTCAGCTCAACTGTAGCTCTGTCAACATTACAAATCTGTCCTAGGCATTCATCTGTAGTTCTGTAAACATTAGAAAGTCTGTTCCAGTTATCTCATCCAATCTGTAGTTCCGTCAACAATATAAATCTGTCCCAGTTAGCTAGCTCATCTGTAGTTCTGTCAACAATATAAATCTGTCCCAGTTAGCTCAGATAAACTGTAGTTCTGTCAACATTACAAATATGTCCCAGTTAGCTCAGCTCAACTGTAGTTCTGTCAACGTTACAAATCTGTCCCAGGCATTCATCTGTAGTTATGTAAACATTAGAAAATCTGTTCCAGTTATCTCATCCAATTTGTGATTCTGTCAACAATATAAATCTGTCCCAGTTAGCTCAGCTCAACTGTAGTTCTGTCAACATTACAAATCTGTCTCAGGCATTCATCTGTAGTTCTGTAAACATTAGAAATTATGTTCCAGCTATCTCATCCAATCTGTAGTTATGTCAACATTTCAAATCTGTCCCAGTTAGCTCAGCTCATCTGTAGTTCTGTCAACATTACAAATCTGTCCCAGTTAGCTTAGCTAATCTGTAGTTCTGTCAACATTACAAATCTGTCCCAGTTAGCTCAGCTCAACTGTAGTTCTGTCAACATTACAAATCTGTCCCAGTTAGCTCAGCTCATCTGTAGTTCCGTCAACAATACATATCTGTCCCGGTTTGCTCAGCTCAACTGTAGTTCTGTCAACATTACAAATCTGTCCCAGTTAGCTCAGCTCATCTGTAGTTCTGTTAATATGGTGACGAGTCAGTTGTGCACTTTTATAACTTTTATCCTCTCCGCCAGTATCACTTCGTTTCTTCATTTTCCTCACTGATCGTTCTATGGTTTGACATATTTTATGCACCTAAATTCAGCTCTAGCCGCACCCAGACTTGTGTACGTTTTGCCATGTGACTCGTCGTAAGCTAATTAGGCAGGTCAGCGAAAAATGTATCATCTTAGTTGTCTAGCCACCTTTAATAAAGTCGATCTTTATTGACACAAGGTGGTAGCGCACGATCGATGAAAAAAAAGCCATATTGTACGTCTGAGAAATCCGTCTGAGGGATTTACGCAATCCCACGCGATAAGACGTAATCGTTTCCGCTGGAGCATCTTTGTATCAAGATTACCGATAATCTGTTTGGGGAGACAATATACCGGGAAAGCATCTACACGGGAAATAAGTTCACATATTTGTTTGTGAGTTTGCATAAAGATGCAATTGGAAGTATTACTGCCTTATTAGAAAGATGTCACGCTTTGGAATTTGAAAATTTGAAAATTCAAAACATGTGGTAGATATTATAACTTAACACCCCGACACATTTAGTTCTAAAGAGTTTACCATTGGCTTAATGTGAGAACCGGAATAGACGTTGACTTGAATTGGCAAATTCGTCGGAGTACATTCTGGAATGTTAACTGAGAAATATAAATATAATCTATCGAAATCAGAGTCACAAATCAGACTGCATCGCAACGTCAAGCTAGCAATTCACCAGGGCCAGAGAGAAGATGTGACACAGGATTCCAAAATTATAACTGACAGATTAAGGTATTTGGGCAAATTTGAAACACGCATTTTTAAATACAAGACTGGAAACTTAAAGGACCAGGACAGAGTATTTGGGCAACTTTGAAACTTAAAAGTAAACCCGCATTTTAAAATACAAAAACCTAAGGAATCAAATCACCCTTCATAAGAGGAATACTACAATTTCCCAGGCCAAGCGATTCAAAAGCATCAACATGCTGTGTCTATTCTAACTGTGCCAGGGGATAGTTTTCCCAAAAATAACTTTGGGGTAAGTGTGAACATTTATTTTACCATGTGAATTTGACACATTTTCCTTGCTAAGTAGTGTTACGACTGGAATTTTTTGGGACGTGTGGCCATATTTATATGAATAAGTTCATCGTGCTATGTTATCGAATGCACTAGGGTTTGGTCATGCAGGACATGAAACTGGCAGAATAACTCAAATCGTCGTGTAGTAGGTCCACAATACTCATGTAGTACATATTTATTAGGTTTTCTTCACAATACAATAGCAATGGAGAATCTTCAAGATCTGCTCCTCATAAATATGGACAGTCCCTTCTTCTCTATTCAGTTCTGGCCGTTCAGACTAAGACGTTCGTGCCATTCACGGACAATCAAGTAATGCGAACCAGAAACGAGAATTTATGTTTCTTCTTGTATAAATTACTTCTCTGTAAGGTGCGGAACTTCTTATAAGTTCAGGACAATCTTAACGATCGTTGAAGCAAGTGGCGGCCTTCAAAAATATAATCATGCTACGTAAAGATACTTAATTCCTCCACAATTCCGGGAGCTCGAAAAATACTAATGAATCAAATGAAAGGCCCATAATATAAGCCGTTAGAATAAATTCGCGGAAACGCGTTACGTCATTGACAACCGATTGAGGTATACTAATAAGTCTCAGTTCAATACAAGTTAAAGATCGTGCTAAACATGTTTTTACCACAAATAGAGATATCTCATCAAATAACAATGGATATATGCCTGCATGTGGCAAAATACCAAAACATATTACTTTTATTCCTTAACAAGTGGTTATATATGAGGCTGGCAACCTCAACATATGCAAATAGTATATTCATAAACCACTACATCAGGCGCTGATGTTTTTTTATGCCAATTCGATCAGAAACGCGAAAGCAGCAGTGATGAATGATGATTATGTTACATGTGCCTAAATATCGTTTTGTGAGATTTTTGTACCTTATTAATTGTAATTCAGGCAAATCATAGCGGTCAAGCTGGCCAAGCACATTTTTACCCAGTTCATTAACCAGATGAATTACGGTTTTTTCTAATCATATTGAGGACATAATCAAAGAGTTATACTGTGCATACTCAGGGAGAGCAATTATTCAGAGAGGCTAACATTGGTGGGTGGACTGCCAGACAATGCGCCTGTTAATTTGGAGCCCACAAATGTACTTTGCTCAGGTATTGGCACTTTTTTTTTGTCTAAAGTTTGTGGAACAAAACTATCAGACTGTACATGTTACAAAGCTGCAAGTCCGAAGGTCCTACGCCACAAGCAGTGAGTTAATAGCAGAGAATCAACACTAATCGCCTACACTGGACGAGTTGAGTGGAGAAGAGCCCGCATCACAGAAGAATGGACGAAATCACGGCTGCATGACTCACTTAGACTAGCTAAATTTATTAAAGATACAGCAAAAGGACATTTATTTTTATAAAATCCTCAAAACAAGTCACAGTGAAGATGATTTAATTACGTCTAAAATTCACCATCATTCCATCGCTATCTTAACCTGTCAAGACTAATTAATTATTTATTATGTTACATGTTAGTTTAAAACAAAAGATTCGAAGTTGATTCAGTTTTATCGGTATGAAAAAAAACGCATGAGCAAGACGTTTATATATATATATATATATATATATATATATATATATATATAAATATATATATATATATATATATATATATATATATATATATATATATATATATATATATATATATATATATATATATATATATATATTTATATACTTCGTTTTCATTATTTTACGAGGGGGAGGGGAGTACTGTTATGATTAATATTCGTAACAGGTATGTATTATATAGCGCTAGCTCAGCGTGGCTCTGTGTTTGTTTATTTTTACGCGGGTCACTGGAAAAGACGGGTGAGCTACATTAAGCCGTCATGCTTGGCTTGTTCTCGTGAGACAGGTGATTTGTGGGAGAGAAGTAAGGAGAGCGATGGTATTTTTTCATGGTAAGTGGACGTATTGTGTTTGAGATCCTGAGATTTATATGATTTTGTGATCTTTTGTGAAGGGTACTAGATATATGCATGTGAACGGAAGTATGTATTTCTTTGAACTGATTAAACAAATACGAGGAAAACTGTCGGGTACAGTGTACTATCTATTGACGCTACATACCGATACTGAGGACGATATATATATTATGCCATACGCTATAATGGCTTCCAAGTTGATACCTATGGAGCTGTGTTTATGTTAATAAACGTCGTTTATCTGTCCACTCAGCCTTGGTGGTGCTCAGGATATTTTGGTGTAATGCTGTGTGCGTTGTTCAGCTGTTTGTCCCTACACTAACTTGGCCAGAGTAACTCAGGAAGTTATAGATACATACTATAAATGACAACGCTACAATAAGTTAATAGTGCTCTGCCCTATGCAGCATTGGTCTTGACTTCTGAAAACATCATGTGAAATGCCCTTGAGACAGAAGAGTCATTATCCTTCTATCTACAACTCTGCCAAGAGTAATCTTGTGCGAAGGTAGACACATTTGAAGACCCATATTAGATACTCTTGAGTGTTGGCCGCTGGTGAACCACTAATGCAGAGCTAAGGGGAGGCAATCCGTGACAAACATTACACATCTGTCATTGTTATTGTTAATCAGAATCGACTTCACTGCACTCCGGGCAAATACATAGGTGCTCAGTCTCCCTCAGCAAATGTCGAAGTGTAAGAATGCTAATTGTACCTGTAGCACACTAGTTGTACATACGACGGATGCATCCTCTCTTACGACCATTTCTCCTAGTCCCACGTTTGATGCCAAACTCGAACAGCCTCAGCCTGGTTGAATCACCCATTGCAGTGTCATTATCCAGCAGGCGATCATTAATAGCCCTTAGTATCTCTCCATTATCCATGTCCTGTGCCCCCACCATGGGTACTCTTGAGGCCAGTCTGCCAGCTCTCTCATTGCATGACCAGAACAGTATATCCACACCAGTTCTTCAAGACGTGAGGCTTCTATTGATGTTTTCCATTCCTACCGCAGTCATCCATTCTGAACTTTCCAAAGCATGGCTTGAGATTCTTACAATATAACTGTCCCGGTTGATGGAGTTTCAGAAGAAGCCACCTCCGTGCTGCAGTAACTGCCTCTACTTCCATTCTCATGCTGGAGGTTGTTGTCATGGAGGCTCCACTGTTCAGCGACGATCCTGCCATTTATTCTCGCAGAGAAGCCCCATCCTGATTTCTCACCACGCACTACAGACCCATCAGTGTACACAATGGCGTCATCGTTCCCAGCTTGATCACTTATCAGCTGTTTAATCTCCCGCTCTGCTTTTCCATTGCCACAAGATCTGTACTATCTGCCAGGGCCAATGATGACCTGGTGGTAGTTTGTCCAGTTCTCCCCTGACTTACTCCACTCTTCTCTTTGGATACATTTTCAACCATGATCACTTGACCAATTGTAGCCTCTGCCTGTGCCATCCTTGACATCCCCCTCTTGATTCTTGATTCTTGCTCCTTTGATGTCAGCTATATGCCTCTGTAGGTGGTGTCTTTTGTCGGTGGTTACCCGCATGTATGCTTTTGCCTGGACCATCGCATATCTGGATCTAATCGACAGCAATCCGAGAATGTATCTCATTGTCACAATGGGGGTATCACGTGTACAGCCCAAAACTATTCGCATCCTTTCATTTTGAATGCGTTCCAGTCGTTCACATTGTGACACTGACAGCGTGATGACACAGGAGAAACAATAGACTCTGTTCCAAGTGCGAAGCAGCCATTGTTTTTAAGGCTGCCAGTCCTCGCTTGCACTTCTGTATGATCAGTTCGACATAAAACTTGAATGATAGTTCACGATCAGACGTTACTCCTAGATACTTATCCTGTCTTACCTGTCAATGTTCTGCCCACTGAAAGTGATGTCTGGAAGGTCTGCTTTCACTATGGAGTTGTTTAAAGAGCACCACATCACACAGACCTTGTTGGGATTGACCCCTGATACGCTTTCCATACACCATTTAGAAACCACCTCTAGTGTCTCGTGTATGCCTTGGAATATTTCCTGTCTGTCTGAGCTAGTTCTGTACTTGATTATGTCATCTGCGAAAGTTAATGTTCGTCCCAGTCCTGGTATTTACATTCTGGTCGGCCTCGCCATTTTTCTTGTGTTTCTTTTTTTTTTTTTTTTTTTTTTTTTTTATTCGTGGTGGGGGGAGGGGGGGGGGGGGGGGGTTTGGAAAATGCCTCAAAAAATGAGATGCTCTGGTTACCTCCAACTGGAAAAGGCCAGAGTTAGCGATGGAAGCAAGACTTGTTCTAGAGCACTTGTAAAACGTACTATAGTCCGTTCACCAATTGATGTTAAACTTTAAATTTTTTTTTCTAAAGAACTACCTGATGTAATGAATTCATATTTTGCATGTAGTCTTATATTATCCATGACGTTACAAATATGTTGTTGTGAAGTCAATATCAATTCTGCATTCTTTAAAACCGTAAATTCCTTTGATATTTTCCGAATCTTACAAGAAGCACGGCTTAAAAATTAAATTGTATAGTATACTACGTCATAAATGTCAAAAGTAGGATCAGAGGCGTATCCATATCTGCTCACCGCATAGGAAACAGCTATAAGAAGTGATACATTTAAATCTGAAACGTGGGGATAAAACAACTGTATTCAAAACTATATTGTATACGACACGGTAAATTTTACATGTATACCTGTGTTGAGGATTGTTTCGGGGTTTGCAAGCATGTGACTGTCCGTGACATTCGCATGATTGCACCACAACCACCTCAGCTGAATGAGTACTGGGAAATCGCGCAAATCGATGTATGACGCGTCAAGCCTAGTAACCGCAGTCTATGTGTGGCCGTAGCGCCGTCCAGCAGTGTTTCAAAAGTGTGGCAGAGCCACTTATGGATTGTGTATAATGTGTGGCATGGCCACTGATTAAGGATATGTATATTAAATGGTATACCCATTGTGAATTATAAATAGCGTAAATCCGTATAGATCATGCTGGGAAAGCAATCAAGTTAAAGGTATAGGACCAGAGAGTCCAAAGTATAATCGCGAATATCGGAGGATACGTTCGCAAGTGAAGTTATATATATATGGCAGTTAAAGCCTGGCTAGGAAAGCCAAGGTATTGAATAAGTAGACATAGACGGAATATATGAACATTAAATAAGGATATCACGAGTATTAATAAGTGATAATAATTCCAAGAGACGGATTGGAAAGAGTTGGTTGCAGACTTTAAAACGCTATAGAATTAACGGTTAATGTCTGTAGGATGAACATTGAGTAGATCCTAGAACTATGTTTAATGCCAAGTATTAATTGTGTGAAACGTTCAGTATTCATTTGGGAAAAAGGACATGTATTAAATATTCAGTCGTCAATGGAACTTGTCTTAATTGCCTGAATTATTCAAGTTCAACCATGTGCTGTGACTGTTGATGTAACCCTTGCAAGGTCAGTCCAGACTATTACATTTATCTACAAGATTAATCATAAAACTAATACACACTGCTGGAGAATTAATGTGAAGTAATGAACGACACTGAATTAAATAATAATAATTGAATCGGCTCTAAATCTGCAATTGAACTATAAGCCGAAATCGTAGAGATGAATATAATACCTAAAGACTTATTGAAGAGCAACCCAATAACTCACGTCCAACGGGGCTGTATCTGGTAAGGATAACTAACAACAGTGCACTCGTAACATCGTAATCAGTGGCCATGCCACACATTATACACAATCCATATTAATAAAAAATTGCTGAGACTCAAGCTGGGAACTGGATATTTCATGATAGAGGAACCCACATGTGAAGAGTGTCAAGAACCAAACACAATTAGGCACTTTCTAGTGGACTGCAAAAAATATGACCAACAGAGGCAAAACATTAAGACATACTGTAGTAATCACAAGGTAGAAATGAGTGTAGAAAATCTCATAGGCACAAAGAGCCCTTCAGAAATGCAAAAGTTAATAAAACACTATATTACAAAAACTAAAGCTAACATATAAAAATCAAATAAGGAATTGAACCAGTAGTCCAAACTGGTGAAAGACTCGCCCCAGAAACATACAGATTAACCAAATAAACCATCCAGTAAAAATCAAAAACATACTAACTTAGAAAATAGCATATATTGGAATTTTTTTTAAAAACCATGTTGAACTATAACTACAAAAGGAAAAATACCGACTAGAGATAATATAATATAAAGCAAATACAAACAAAAACATATTACAATAAAAGAAACATGTCCTGATATAACCAACAAATCCATGTACATGGTAGATGGTTGAAAGGGGCGTGCTACAAAATGAAGTAGCAAACACAATAAAAAAAAAAAAAAAAAGTAACATCTGGTGTCAGTCCCGTAACAACCTGCCCTATTTCTTTGTGTTTTGAAGCAGCATAATTACATTGTTTTATGTTCTTGATATCTCAATTAAGTTACATTTATCTCAGTAAGTATTTGACAATTCCATTAGATTAACAACTGTTAATGGCTGGATAAACTGTAATCCATCACTTTGTCAGTATTCTTCTTCTTCACGGAGCACATGATCTACACATTTCTTCCAGAATTGAAAATCTGTCTTTTTTAAGGTATCATGTTTAAGAACTTTCACGTCGCTCATTTTAAATGTGGTGTTCTGTGCTGCAACATATCCTTTGATTTTAGCCCAAAGTAACTCTATTGGGTTAAGATGCGAATGATAAGGTGGTAGTCGAAGAGAGGTGTGAGATATGATTCAATTATTTTGTCAACGCAATACACCTTAGTCTTCTTAGTCTGTTTCACAAGCTGTAGCAATTCAAGTTTCAAATAGGTATTGTTGACATTGACATTTTCATTTCGTAGCCAAGTTCTTATTGCATCTTTTGTGGTTGAGGAAGTTGGTACTTTTTCTTCCTGAGGTACAACATTGTGATAGGATGCATTGTCCATTACAATAATTGAAGGTCTGTCAAGAATGGGGAGAAGAGTTGTTTCTATCCAAGAACGAAAAATATGTCCATTCATTTCAGTGTGGTAGTCCCTACCATCTGTTGAAATTGCCTGGAACATTTGTTCTGCGTCATGGACAATTCCATTTTCACTGCTGCCAGCATGCGCATTTTAATTCGTTGTCCTTTGCTACTGGGAATTGTTCTTTTATGAACACTGTCAGAAGATTGCCATTCTTTCTCATTTGTATGGTGCGAATTAACCCATGTTTCGTCTAAATATACTATATCATATCCGTCCATCCTTCGTGCTCGTATCTGTTTAAGGAATTTGCTTTGGGCAGCAATTAAGAGTGGTTTTTCACATAATACATTCCTGCCTCCAATAGATTTGCGAAACGTAAATCCGACGAAACTTACAACTTTCCAAAGAGTTGTTTTTGAGATATCAATATCACAATCCTTTAGCAGCTTCACTTTCAGTTTGCGGAGAGTGTGACAAGTTCATTTAACGAAAACATTTTGAAAATCTCACGTCGAATAACTTCTTCATCGAAGTTGTCAACTTTTTTTTTTTCTTCCTTGCCTGACATTTATAGACGCAACTTCATGTTGTATCCATCGACAAAAAAAATCTTTTAATACCAAGTGCAACCTGTGTTCTTCTTTCAGGTCTATTGATGTCGTGATATAAACTCCCCTTTTTAGCCTCCCTGCAGAAGTGTCTGTACAGCATTACAGTAACCTTCTTCATAGTTATAAATTTGCACTTCAAACTGATAATGAATGTAATATTATTATATACGGTCAGAAAAAAAAATATGTTTCAATATAATACAAAGCAGCTATAACTTTACAATAATTTCACAATACGCCACTGACTTCACAACGGTACAGATTTGCACTAATGATGTCGCACTAATTCAGCTTTCAACAGCAGACAACTGCAGTGCACGAAATGTCATGATTTCGTCTTAAAATATATTTTTTTCTATTAAAAAACCATTTATTGCCCGTGCAAAGCAACTGTACTGCTGACATGCTACATTCTAATACCGGTAGGGGAGTGTTGCTGTCGTTTTTGACGAAGTCATAATAGGTAAATCTATTTAATACTTTTGTTGTAAAACTTTGTTGGTCAAAGTTGGATAATTGGGTATGAACTTCTATGACAGGTTGTTTAAGGGTTATCTTCTCTTTCTTTCAATCATTGTCGTTGATCTGTCTTAACGATGCTCAGTTTTATGCTGTCTAGGCATGCGCAGGTTTTGGGCGCGAACTGACGAAACTTCCGTCAGGGAGGTGGTGTTTTTTGGGCTGTCGGACATGATGTCCGTTGTGATTTTCTCTATATCATCATGGGGATTGGAAAGTTTTCGATATGACTGAAATGTCAATGTTTTCCCCAGTGATTCTTTGTTCGTCAAGAGTGACGACATTTATTAAGTGTGTATCCGGAAGATTCTGTGAAAGGTAAATGACATTCTTATTAATATACCTTTGGTTGCAGAACATTTGAAGTTACCTATCTGCGAGTGAAGCTCACAGATCTTGAGAGACAGAATTCCTTCTTTGCTTCTTGTTCTAGCCAAATGAGACTATATGTTTTCAATTGAACAGAAGCCTAATGATGATGATAAATTGATGTGGACGCCGCAGGTTGGCGGTATATATGTTTAGTATGGTTTGATCGTGCCTGCTAACAAAGGATACACAGCTGTCTACATATTGAGACCCTGTATTACGGCCAATATTTTTCAGTAAGAGGAAATATATCTGGCGGGCTATGCCAGTTGAATAACAGCCTTATGTATTATTGCTACGCAATTTAGGAGCTCGTTTGTTGGACGACAGAACTAATTAAGTACCTGACGCGCTGAGTCAATGGTACGGAAGCTACGTTATAAACTGTAACATTAGGACAGATGATGTTTGGGTATGTCCTAGTTGATGTATGATGCAAGCCTTTGATTACCAGACATTTAACAGTCATTCATTATTTATGTGAAGTCCTTGATCTTGTCGATTTGACTGTCCTGTTGATGCTACTGTCAGTGTCGTAAATAAATGTTTGAAACGTGCCAGCAGTCTTCAATTCATCATTGACTACTGCATGCGAGTGTATGGGTGAAATATTGACTTTACTAAGAGCTTCAAGCATTCGCGTTCTCGTCTACACCCACACTCAGCACATCATAATACCAGTACCACACATCTATAACATGTACGCTGTTTTGTATGAGTAATCATATTACCCCTGGCAGCACCTCACGCTGGTGACCTACATCAACACCGCAACATTGCACAGTCCAGGTGATAAACGACACGTTCACTCTGCCAGCTTTCACATCACGCATAAACAGTACGTTACATTTCTGGTGGCCGTGACATTTCTGGCGGTTACATTTATGGTGGACCAGATTTGTGGGTATTCTACATTTTCAAGACAGTGGTAAATAGGTCAACAACTGGGCTGACTCACATAAACACTGGCGTTGGCATTTTTGTGTTACTGTTACATGGACCACAACTGCTACGGAATTGAAGTGACATTGTTATACATTTCTGGAGTTCTACAAATGATGGCAATATATCTGGGCTATCAAGTCACATCGTTACCTGTCAACCTAAGACTGTAAACAGTACCGCTGGTTGTTTACACTACATTCTGAGCTATCAAGTTACATCGTTACCTGTCAACCTAAGATAGTGAAGAGTACCGCTGGTTGTTTACACTGCATTCTACAAACATATCGACGTTGGATCTTCTAGTCTCAACTGGTGTCGAGTATGATTTTTGTAGCTACACTTTGGAGACCACTGCCTGGTATGAAGTTACGGTGACCTTCAACGGTGGATCGTCTACCATTGTTGTTGACAGTAGTAACGCATTATACTGCATCTTGGCGGCCATTGAGGATTGTGCTTAAGGTAAGTGGCCTGTTTAGTGTGTAAACTGTGCCTTTATTTTGTGTAAAGCTGAGCCTTCCTCTATACACATACTGTATATTGTTTATTTACATATGCTATGCATGTTTATTTTGTATAAATGTTTGTGTTTACATGTTTATTGTACTCATGCTGTCTCTCCTTCTCTCTTTCCTCATGCTGTCTCTCCTTCTCTCTTTCGTTTGCCTTGCGGATTTCCATTTTCTTCATCCATCTTCCTCTGCTCTCTAGCTTCGGCTGCTTTCCTCTCCGCCGCTTTTTCCTTCTGTTCCGCATCATATCTGTCAAGTTCTTCGTTGACAAACGCTTTCGCTTCTTCTCCTTGTAATCCCTCTTCCTTTGCTTCCTGTCTGAGGATCTGCATAAGCTTCGCCCTCTCTTCCATAGTAAATAGGTGACTGAGACTTAGACGAGAAAGAAATAAGAAAAAGGATACACTGGTTCCTACCTCTTGCGAGAAAATACCAAAACAAAAGATGATATGCTTTAATCTGGGATACCTCCTCCTATAATATAGTATCTAACTATCGCTGCTATTAATCGGCAATAAAGCACCTAATGCAGACGACTACGCCAAATAAATGGTAGTTAAGATTACTCACTGAAAAATACGTTGCTACAGTGGAAACAAAATAATTATTACAAAAAACCCTAGGAGAAAAAATGTCCCTAAAATTTTTAAGTCCACTACAAGTTCACCCCTGAAGACAGTTAGGGTAAGGGAGGCAATTTACAGGACGTAATTGTCTGAACGCACTCCTTAGCTTAGCTCAAACACCTACTTCTTCAGAACCCTGTGACTGTTAGACAATCACAAACTTTACCAGCGTTTAGTATTACAAAATCAATAATTAACATATATTCCGACAAAATCAACTTGTAACTCAAATGTATATTACTTAAAATGCTGTGGAAAAACAATCATTAATTGTGTGGTCAGCACGCCCATCAATAGATCGTTTGTCTATGGGAATAGTTATTTTTAAAGATACACAATACCACGAGACAATCACATTCTTACTCTATTACAGAATAAAGAAAATTCAGACGAGCTGATATTTGTCGTACTCGTCTTCCTATTCTAAGTTCAAAAAACTTCTACGGACGAGACCACTGTAAAGTATCAGTCTGTCTGCTCTGTAAAGTTGCTTTCACACACACACTGGATGCTCTGTAAGGAAGAGTGGTGTGTTGTTGAGATCAGGCATGCTCCAGTCTACCCAGCTGTAAATGGGTAACTCACCCTAGTCCTGAGTTAGGGAAGGCAAAGGCTCCAGGGGAAGCAGGCCCTAAACTTGGTCACTTCAACCGACGCAGGATGGTGTATGTATGAAGTAGAAATGTAGAGTGTGATTGACGCGAATGGTGTACTGTTCGTGTGCTGACCAATATAACCACTCATACACTTGTGTCTACAAGGCACCAATGCAGACTGCTGGAATCTTAGTTTACTCAATTTATTCAGACGTACACACTGGGACATACGAGTACATCATGGTATGTTGACATATCAATTTGTAGGTATACATAGCAGATCTGAAGTCATGACACATTCAGAAATAATGGGCAGTACATCAAAAGTTCAATGTCATGATACATTATGGCCACATTCCCCTATCTGACTAAACGCGTCAGTGAAGGGCGGATCGATAAATAACCAAAGTTACTTGACGTCCATAGTTTGTAGTATATATTATGAAACCACGAAGGGGGTTTCTAGCAAGATTGAGATCTCCCTGTCACTGTCCGATAATAGGATAAATAATCTGTTCTCTTGGCAGTGATCAAAACATATGCTGACCGAAATCCAACATGGCTGCCTCCCTGAGTTGTCGTTCACTCATTCATAGGAAGGAGAATATAAGCCAGAGTTAATTTATAATAGGTATATAAAGGATTTCATAAATGTTTCCATACAGCTCTACGGTGATCAAGTTAATTCACGTAGCCATAACCGCTGCAGGAAAATCTGTCATCTTCGTCGATACAAAACACGACACTAGCATAGCGAAGCACAAAAGTCAAGCTAGGCCTAACCGACGAGAGATCATCAAAATAGGAGCTGGGTTTACCTGGAGTCCGAATCATCTATATACTGACATGAGGAGAGTCTCTAACACAAACTATCGTAGAGACACCATCTCCTTCAGAAGAAACCACTTCGTAAGACATTTTTTTCTGACGAAAGGACCAGCTCTAGAAAAACGTACCCCGCCATTTGTAAGCAGTACATCGGAACTCATCACGACTTGTCAAGACAACTCATACTTCCGCTAGACCGGAATACAAGAATCTAGTCCCTCCTACCCATCCAAAATATATAATATAGGACTGATTCTACTTGTACTAATAATATGTAATACATATGAATTCAGGCCATAAACACAATAAGCAAATTAATATATTTTCTGGCCCTAAAAAATAAGTACAAACGCAAGCGCAATATCCTTGCGCTGGATCAATATCCAGAACGATTACTCCTATAATCAAAAGTGTGAATCAAACATGGATTATCTCGCTTTTACCATAAACAGCATTTTCATACACAAATAAATGAATGTCTATATTTTTCCCATATTAAATAGCCATATCGATTTTTGTAAAATGTGCGTCAAAATATGCACGCAACAACCACATTTGTCGTAGATTAGTGATAGGTGATTAAGATTTAGTTTGGTCCCTTCTGAATAGATTTCGAATAAGTGATAGCTCAGTGAGATATGCTAAAATAGAGAAATAGATTTCCACGAGTTAAATGGTAGAATGTGATAGAGGCTGTCTCTGAGATCGAGAAATCGTCTCTCTCTCTGACTATCTTCTACGACAGATTTAGAGGATTCAGACAGTCTAAACACACACACATATATATATATATATATATATATATATATATATATATATATATATATATATTAATATATCTCTATCCACTCACGTGCACGCACATACAAGTGACGACAGTTAGACACACAGACGTGAGAAAACTATAACAAATGATTATATAGATATTCTAGAACGAGCTGACTAACACGCTGATTAAGTTTAAGTGCAGTTTAATTATCAATATAAACTTCCACCACCACAACATCCAAAATTACATCAAAATATATATAAATAAACATTAAGTCAATGAATTGCTACAAAAAAAAGATATAGACCCACTGGTATGATCTTCCCTCGATGTTTAGCCCACAGTCCCGTTAGGACAACGATGATAGCCCCAAGAGTCACAGATACATATGATTGGGTCTAATATTTTCCCTGTTAAAAAAATATGAACAGACTTCGATATGAGTATGATCTATCCTAAGGAAAATATAGTTAGCAACAAATCTTGCCCAAGGAAAGTTACAAAGTGGGTGAATCAAACAAAGAACATCCCTCAGTCTACTTTCACTCGGCTCTTTCATCAGGGCCCTGACTCACACAATCCTTACCTACAATCGTGCTGTTGTTCGCCGTCTGGTGCAAACGTAATATGACGTTTGTGAGTTGTTAAAGTTTAGAACTGAAGTACAATAAGACAACATGATGATCTTCATGATCACAACAGTAAGTCATCTTTATTATGTTTGACAACATAACGTTTACTGAGGGGAATGCATACAATTTTCTCCATATAACTCTGAATTATTAGTGGCCTTGTTTTCTTTTTTAACTGAGAATTTTCATCCTTTCATTTGTTATCCATTTTTTTATAATTCCTAATTTTTTTGGGCATATTTTTAATCATTTTTTTTTTAAATTTGGTCCGAGCACACAAACATAATTCACGTTTAGCATTTGATGAAATATTCACACAGTGACATCTTTGGTTATTTATGATTTAATTATGTCTTAGATCTGGATTGTTCACGCGATGATAATGAATTAACATAGTACATACACAGACACCACTCACACGCAAGGTCAATGCACATAACGATCTCTTTGCTTGCCGTTCAATTGATAAGGAAGGTAACTTTAAGACAAGCGAACCAATTATTTTAGAAAACAAGTAACCACTTTATTAAAAATAGTATTGTCTTTTTTAATATTATTTCCAGAAAATCTTATAATTACATAAATTGGACAATGTACGTTATTTTAATAGTATAAATATCTTATTTAATATTTTTCAGTTATGGGCTAAAGTTTACTGTCCCGAGTTCTATAGCCCATTGCGGTTGTTCCACAGCCAGCATGATGCCTTTTGTGCAGTTACACTGAGCCTCTTCAGTGCCCTTGTTCTTGACTGTCCCCTCACTCCCAATAGTTTCAAAATATCATACACTAAAGCATCCAGGAAAACAATTAACCCACCAATTTTGGCGATTACCTTGATATTATTATTAAGAACCAAGGCTATCGGACATGGAGAGCGGCAGGGACAGCGGCCAAAAAGCTGCGGACTTTCATGGATGGGTGCTTGCGTGGAATGGAGGGATTGAAATGGTGTGGTAGGGTTACGGCGTGGGGCTGGTCTCGGGAGCTGGGCTGGTGCCGGTAGGCGAGAGATGAGAGGACGACGATGGCGATGGATAGGACATACGCTGAGGAAACCTGTTGATGGCATTTGTGGTAAAGTGGGATGATATAAATACTTATAGGGGACTTAGTGTACTGACTGAGATCAGATGTGAAGGTATCTGTATCTAATAAGTGTGATGTATTACAGATGACCTTACTTGCTACCACATTTATACCTCAGTCAGAATTATTCTGGAATATTGTGATGACTACGTTGAATGTCTAGGGTTATGTATATGATGAAGTGTAAGTCACAACAACAACAGACAGATAAACAATTTAATTTATTCCACAACACTTTACAACACTGTGACACTCACACACTTTTAACACTCTATAAGACTATCTTAAATGAGTCAAGTGTAAAGTTTCAAATATATATGTATTAATTCCTTTCACTAATAGATATCCTGATTCAACTACACAGTGAACCAGGAATCACAATCAAATGTAATCACAATTTGTAGGTACACAATTTATAAATATGAACCTTGTATTGACATATTTTATTAGTATTATCCTATGTGTGTAAGTTGTGTAGTAGTACTATGAGGTAATACTGGTTTTGTTTTTCAAGCTATGTTGTTATTTGTCATCATGACTTCAAGTGTTTGATTGTCGTGGAAATAGTATTGGGAAAAGTTCACAGTTCCTGTCAATTGAAACAATCTATTGTCCCTCTGTGTTTACTATAATGTCAATTTTAGAGGGGGACATATGATTGAGCTGCTCTGGCCACAGAAGCTTATCTTTCGAGATGGCGGCAGGAAAAGGTCTCCTCTGCTCGATTGCTTCACTGCGTTCTGGAGACACCTCACTGGTCGCTATCTGGACCAAGGAGTATGCTGTCAGCCTCTAGATTCAGCAAAACTCCGACCAGGTGCTGCTTCAATAACTTAGGACCACAGTCCCTGAAACAAGAAGGTTGTACCTCCTACTTCAGAACTAATTTATAATCTATTTCCACACTGAGCACAACACATAACAAACACTGAGTTCAGAGCGGTAGGCCAACTACTAGCTTCATCTGAAACAATTTACACCAGTATTCTCCTCCCTAATGGTTACAACGCCTCTGCAATTCCAGCATAATTTCTTTCTATTCAATAAGATAGGTCTCACAGTACTGTTTTGCAATTCCATGCAGTTTTTACTTTTTTCCGACACGTTCTGTTCAGGTTGGAGCAATATCTAGGCTTTGCCTCATGTTTGCTACTGAACCACACACATATATACAGACACAAATTATCAATTCACATTCAATTTTCATCAAAAAGATATCAAATATGTCAAGCTTACCACAATTCATGGAAATAATACACAAATACGTTGACTGGCAATGAATATGGCACAATTTCAATCTGCCTATGTCCCAGGCTTTATTTTAGAAAAATATGCACTGGCTTTCAACGCACTGTTTCTTAGTAAGTTTATTTTAAAATGTGGCACTGAACTGACGCTCCTAATTGACTATATTGGCGGGTCTAACCAATCGGGACATGTTTACACAGCTTTTCAAAAAAAGTACCCCCACTACCGTTTCCCCTAACAACAAAGAATTAGTATTTGTAGTCCGACTAATCGTGTTTCGCCTTACATTTACTTCTATCCATTCAAATAGGATTTAACTTGTTGGCCTATTTCCCGTAAAATGGTGGTTTCAAAACATGCCACTGTGCGATTCTGATTTGGTGTTGTCTGACACCCTCACTATTTTCTTTTGGCTATAATTTGATAATTCCTAGACTATTTGCGTAACACATAACATATTCTTTGTCAGCAAGTCCGAAGGAACCCAAATATATAATTTTAATGGAGCCAAGTGGCTGCGTTCAAAATATGCATTTTCTTCTACCTCCCGTTCACTTCGATACGATGTGGTGTCTGGATACTGTCAGGCTTTCAGACATAAAACAGTATAATGTCATGTTTACTAATAAGCATTTTACAGGTTTTTAAACCTAACTCTCGTATGGGTAGTTTTTTTTATCACTGTCTATTTGAAAAAAAGTTAGTGCTTCATGCCTTACGCGGGGAGGGTGGCATTAATTGTATATCGCGAGACGCGTGTTAGTGTTGCCTGCGTTCCTGATTCCAGCCATCCCTTTCTTTCTATCCTAAGTCCATCTGTCCTTTCGTTTATGTTAACGTAGTGTATAAAATGAAATTAATGGAATATTAATCTAGGTCATTAAGCAGTGCGTCTATCTCAAGGTTTTCTTAGAAATACAGTACACGTTTTATTGTAGAAAGCGTGTATTGATGCAGTAGGCTTTACTATCAACGTGAAAGCGTGAGAATATGCAGACGAAGCAGAAAAAGGGGAATCTCGAGTACAGTCATTGTGACAGCACTGTTCTTTACCATTCTTCTTTCCTTTTATTGAATTAATTCGTTAGGCTTTACCTTTACTTTTTAATTTATATATGTGGATTTGAATTTCTCACGACAAATCCTCCCCTCTTAAAACAGACGTTATATGTCAGTCTATAATTCTATATACACATAGAGAAATTTATTATTATTTCTGGGGCTTACGGTGATTCTCATCACACGGATGGCGGCTTAAAAAATCCGCTCCCAGATTTGTTTTTCCAGAAATATACTCTATGCTAAACTCAAATGGCTGCATAAGTAAGGACCATCTGAGTAACCTAGAATTTTCACGCCTAGCCTGCGCTAGAAACGACAAGGGTTTGTGATCCGTTTGCAACTTAAATGCCTTCCCATACAGATAAATATTGAATTTCTTTATCGCCCATATTACTGCAAGACATTCTTTTTCGCTAGTTGAGTAATTGGTTTCAGCTTTATTCAACTTTCTGCTAGCATATGCCACTGGGCTTAATTTCCCATCCAGTGCATCTGATTTCTGTAACAGGGTCGCACCTAACCCGATATTACTGGCATCCGCTCTTACAATGAATTCTTGACTTAAGTCAGGTAATTTCAAAATAGGTTTACTTGTAAGTTTTTCCTTCAATTCCTGGTAAGCCAATTCACATTGTGCTGTCCAGGTAATTCGATCTGGGTGTCTTTTGCGTGTCAAATCAGTTAACGGTGCACATATGGAATTAAAGTTGTTGATATACTTTTGGTAGAAACCACATAATGAGACAAAGGATCTCACGTCTTTCTTGGTTTGTGGTCTCGGGGCTTTCTTTAGTTTCTCTAAATTCTTGGGGTCAGGGGTCATGTTTCCCTGATGGACTGTGTGTCCCAAGAATTCTAATTCTTTACATCCAACGCAACATTTGGTTGGTCGGGCTGTTAAATTCGCTTCCCTAAGTCGATTAAACAGCATGTTCAGAGAGTCAATGTGTTCCTCAAATGTTTCTGTGGCTATAAGGATATCATCCATGAAATTTGTGATGCATGGATTATTCAGAGGTGTAACTGTCTTTTTTTCTTGTTGAGGTGATCACTGGCCCAAGACAGTATACATGTTGTTAGATGTGTAGTGCGAGCGTATGATGAATTGAGTGTGGGTGCGAATGAAGACGCGAATGTGTTTAGGCTCGTATAGATGTAGATCCTGCAACCCATACTCTCACATGCAGTAATCAAGGATGCTTTGACACTGCAGGCATGTTTCAAGACATTTATTGACGGGAACACACATAGTATCAACAGGAACAGTCAGTGTAACAAGGTCATGCTGACCTGACATCGATAGGTATACATTTGGCATTCAAAAAGGTAAACATCAGAATAGACGTGCATGGTCAATAGCAAAGTTCTTCAATAATGACAGTTCGTAGCGTCGCCCTTGGCGTCTCTGACTAAACGCGTCAGATGCCTTAGTTACCTTGACACATAGGTGCAATTGGTACTCCCGCCAATTGTGCACATATATTATGGGCTGGTAGTTATAATGCCGAAATGGTGGTTGGTTCCTGTTGTGGGTCGGTGGTGTAATTTCTGTGAAATAGCATGGCTGAGTTGGGGTTTTCATATTTGGTGCAGTAATACTTATTGTAGTTTTTTCCCGTATATATTAATTGCGGCTAGCCCCACAATATGTTACTGGGGTGATGGGGCTGTAATTTTGTGAGTGGATGGTGAGGTTACGGCGGTGTGTGGGGGGTTGGGTTTGAGGGGTTATGAGATGGGAAGTTTTGGTGGGTGCTGGGCGGGGGTGAGGGGCAGGCGGGTCTGTGGTTTTTTTGATTTTGTAAGTATTTGATTTTGTGTTTGGTTATATGGTTTTGTTGGCCATTTTGTTTTCTTTTATTTTTTTAATTTAGTAGTGTAGAGTTTTTTTGTGGTTTATGGTTATTTTTTGTTTTTGTTATAGCGACCAGGAAGTCGATTGCTTTTAGGTTTAGTTGGTGTACAGTTCCCGACGCTGGTTGGCCCTTTTTGTGGGGTTTGGTTTTAATTTGGTTTTGGGGGTTTGGTTTTTGTTGTGTTTTGTTGTGTTGGTGGGGTGATTGTGTTGTTTTTGTTTTTGTTTGAATTAGTTAAAGTTGTGTGTTTGGTTTTTTTAGGTGGATGATTTGAATGTTAAGATTGAAAATTTGTTTGTTTGTGTTTTTTGGATTGTTAGTTTGATTATTATATTGTTCGGAGGCAATGAAGTTGAATTATTGTTTGGTTTTTGGTTTGTTGGGATTGGTGAGGGTTTTTAGGGAGTTTATAGATATTTGTACATAGTGTGTTCTTTTAATTGTTTGTTTTATCGGTAAAATAGATGAAGTAGTCCTTAGCACTGTAAAGCCTACATGGGGGGGGGGGTTAAAACCTCGTCGGAAAGATCTTTCTAAATTCTAACCTTTCAATGAATGAAAATCATCCGGGAAGAAAAAAAATTCTGGGAAAGTTCTTTCCGCCTTTAGGAAGATATTCCCCAGTCCCTTGATTTGGGGAAGTATTAGGTAAACCCTTTTGAGGGCATATGGGGGAGGTGGGGGGGGGCTGGTGGGGAGGGGGGGAAAAGAAAAGGGGAAAAAAGACCACAGCTGTCCTGTGTCAAATCGTGGTAGAAAAAGCTGCAAAAAGCATAATAACCCCCCCATCCTTCCACATAAAGGAAATCCCCCCCGTTTATAAAATTTGGAATCAAAAAGCCAAGATATGAGAATTGAATGATAAAATTTTATTTAATTTAGTTAGAAGTGATAGACTATTAACTCGGAGAGGAGGAAGGGGAGACAGAGATCGATAGGAAAGATGAATAATGTAAGTATAAGAGAAAGGAAGAATGTGTAGACTATGAGATTAGATGTAGTGGAGAGAGAGGAAAATGTATGAAATCAAAGAAAGAGAAGGATTGAGAAAAAAGGAATAAGGAATAGAGAGAGAGATTAGAGAGAGATTTAAAGTAAAGAGGAGAGAAGGGTAAGAGAGAAGAATGTCGAAAACTTGAGCACTACGTAAGGCTTGCGTGTCTTAGTCTTAAATTCGTCTTGGGTCTTGTCTGAGGAATACCCTACCTGCCCGCTATCCATCAAGTTACTAATACTAGTAGTGGTACTTTCTTTACATATTAAAACACCATACCATTCACACAATGTTTCGGTTTTTTACGTGCCGTTTATGGAGTCTGCCGTCGTCTATCATGAGTCATGGTTGTATCAGGTATGATTCTCTCAATGGAACTACTTGGCTAGGATATTTCTTGTTATTCGTTCTTCCCGACGCACAGTAGCAACTACGATCTCCGCGAGTGCGTAATATCGCACAGGAGATTCCACGTCGGGGTGGGTGGGAGAATGGTAATAGGAAGAAACGGTTGGAAAAGGATGGTGAGAAGTGAATTCTGGCGCTCATAGCAAGTCAGGTTACTTTCTGATAGATAAGTATAGGATTCTCCCCGAAAAAAATAAAAAAGTAAATTAAAAACAAGATTGTATGGTACTCTTGGGTCCGATTAGAGAAAAAGAAAGATAAA
>JAMPIV010020096.1:0-80000 GCA_024509875.1 Oreohelix idahoensis
GAGAATTAGCTTCCTGAGTAAACCTAATTCTCTCATATTCTGACTCTGCTAATTTCAGTTCATGCTGTCGTTTTTTTTCATTCTCTTCCATCTCAAGCTGAAGTCGTTTTACATTTTGTTCAGCTATTAATCTCCTCTCTTCCATTTCTTTTTGTTTATTTCCCATCTCAATCTTAAGTCTTTCTTCAGCCTCCCTTTGCTTCTGTTCTGCCTCTCGCTGAAATCGTTTATCTTCTAATTCAGCGGCCAATCTCATTTTTTTCTCCTCTTCCTCAGCTATAAATTTCCTCTTCTTTTCATGTTCCTCAGCATCAATCCGTTTTTGATCTGCCTCAAATTTCATCTTCTTCTCTTGTTCCTCAGCCTCAAATTTCATCTTCTTCTCTTGTTCCTCAGCCTCAATCCGTTTTTGATCTGCCTCAAATTTCAAATTTTCCAATCTTAACTTTTCAGCTTCCAATCTTTGAGCTTCCAACCTTTGAGATTCTTTATATTCCGACATAGCGAATTGTCGTACCTCTTCAGCAGGTATTTGCAAAGCTTTTGCTTGCTTAATGAAATAATCGAGTGAATACATTATTCTATATAAGTAGTCACAGTACTCTAGATATTTAAAATGATAATTAATCAATATAAATTAGTTAACCTTGTTATTATAACAAGTGTTCTTCGTTCCTATCCTTAGAACGGTATAATGTTATCATATAATTATTAAATATGTTATTAATCAATAAATTTATGTAATCAAATGTCATGAAATGAACAACGAGAAAGACAATAGAAACATAATCGACAAGACATGATAAACTGGACGGGTGAACACAATCGTAGAAATCAAAAAAATAAAAATGTATAACTAAAATAGAATATCGTAAAATTATACGACGATAACTACGATCAGATAATTAACAGTACAATTGACAACACAGTGTAAAAACATAGGTTTTGTAAAAAACTGAACGACAGGAAAGGTGAGATGGACGCAAAATACAAACAAAATTCATCATAAAACTAAATTACGAATAAAAATAACTACGAGAACAACAATAAAAACTTGACGGAACAGCTAAACAGATACTATTATAAGGGACAATTAGCGATCGGAACTTCGGCAAGGTTTCTAGCCTTGTACCGGAACTATCGCTCAATTGAAACTTACAAGTTGAGCCCTACAGAACGTCTGACGAAGAGACCGAATTGGCTTCGAGATGGATCTCGTTCGTCAGATCAACCTCCCTACCTCCCACAAAGAATACACAACATATAACACATAACACGGAAAATATAAATATGGACATAATTATTTAAGGCACAGCTAAACGTAATAAAGGGTACAACGACAACACGTTATACTCATCTCGCGTGCAGGGAAAAAAAAAACAATGTGCCTCGTCTCCGTGCATGTACGTGTGAGGATAAAATACTTCGTTCTGAGTTATGAGACCACAGCTTGCACGTAATAGTGACAAAGAGATGATCCCAAGATGTTGTCGCCTTGAAAGTTCAGATCTTCAGATGATCCCAAGATGTTGTCGCCTTGAAAGTTCAGATCTTCTATTAATGATAATTGTATTGGGTACGTTTCCTGTGAAATTCTTGATTTCAAAACCAGACTGGCACACCAATTACTGTTGACTCCGTTTTATGGTTGAGTACAGTTTATACTGGTGAAGAGGTAGCTTAAAACGCGAATGGTTAAAATGAACGAATGTCAACAATATTCTTCAAACGAACTTCAACAAGTAGTGTTGAACTGGGTGAACTGGGCAAGTACTGGCAGTACATAAGTCGGTGATGACTGTACATAGATTTTATTCAACATGACACATACGGAGTGGACAAGACTAACATCGTCACAGGCGCAAAGATCATACATCAGCATAATGGTAATTACTTTTAAAGTTCCTGAAGATTCTCTACCAATAAAGTCCTCTGACTCAAGTGACTAAGGATCACAAAACTGTTACCGTATAATATTCTTCTCATTCAAGTCCATTGACCTTCCTTCAAGGACGTCTATCATGGTAACGTATTCATACTCCAGGATAAAATCTTCCATATCATACTTCACAATCCCATACGTTCTCCAAAACATAACGTTAGATAGCATATAGTTTCAAACAAAGTCATACACGATAATACGAACAGGTTAGAGATTCCAGTTGACTAACCTCTCCCATTCTATGCCACGCTTCTGGCATTGTTGAATGTACGGCATATAAAATATGAAGCATACGAATACATAAACTGGTTTACACGTAGGTATTATTCCTCTACGATAATCTAATATGACCACCGACTCCGTCTGTCCATTCTAGGAAATTACATGCTAAGATGACTTCCCGCTAGACTACAACTGGGAGCGGCCTGATACTTTAGTTTACGGCAATAAATATACAAATATAACCGGGGCGACACTTACTTGATCCTTCCATCATTGGCTTCGTCAAGAATACCAATTGAATCAATATAACATACTGGCTTATACAAAACTGCCAGAAAATTCCAATAATCTATATCTCGGACATAACAAAGTCCGCACTGCCCCGTTCAAAACATGACGTCACAATCCCCAAACTAGGTTACCCGTGCGTTCCAAAGCCACTCACACTGCATTGTGCACGTCAGTGCGTGAATCAATCGAACGCACAAATAATAAAATATATAAAGACTGGTGCGTACATTTGGCAGGACCGAAGACTACCCCCTTAGGTAATAAATGTACGTAACAGCTATGCTACACCTTTCTACAAAATTTTCAATGTCCCACCTTGCCTTGGGCCAATAATAATTTTGAGCTACCTTTTGGATGATGGTACCTATCTTCTCATGGTCCCCATCTTCTCTCACATGTAAGCTCCTTATTAAGTCTGTCCTATACCTTTTAGGAAGTACCAGCTGTCCCTGACCTTTGGATCTAGTTCCAGTCTTCCGGTGTATCAGTTTGTTCTTCATATAGAAGTCTCCTTTTTCTGGAGGTGTGTGACAATGGGACAAATTCCTAAAACAAGGCTTGAGGGTCTTATCCCCAGCCTGCGCCTTCCTCAACTCTTCTGGAGTGGTATTTAACATAATATCCTCCTCCTTTCTTGAGGTCGACCTGACCTGTAGGGTGGCCATTACTATAGGAATCCTCATCACGGTCAGTGTCATGATTGTTCATCTGACAATTCTTACACCACCTCCTTTTTGGTTGAAAGATTTTCTTTCATCAAATTTACTTTCATCGAATTGTGGGGTTTTATTTTTATTGTCATACCGTGGCCTATCAAACTGGTGCTTACCTTTGTTCTGATCTCTAGGATCAAATTTATTAAAGTTCTGTGGTGCCTTAAAATTATCTACCTGTTTCTTTTTGTTACTTGTTACCTCTGCCTGAGCTGCTTGATACTTTTCAGCTACATTCAGAAGCTCACCCAGTCTCTCTGCACCTTGTTCCATGAGAAACTTTCTCAGGTCTGGAGCCATGGACTCTCTTAGTTGTTCTATAAGGATCATTTCCTTAACATCTTGGGTTTTCCCCAGAGAAGTCCATTTCTCCAAGTATGTCTCTAACCGTGCAGAGAACTGGTGATAGGTTTCACCTGACAGTAGTTTAGCATTCCTAAATTTTTTCCTATAAAATTCACCATTCTTTTCATATCTTAACAAAAGAGCCTGCTTTAGCATGTCATAGTTTTCTTGATCACCTCTGCTCATTTTGGCAAAAACTTCATAAGCTGCACCACGAAGCCCTTGTGATAACTTTAAGCTCCACCTTTCTCTCTCTAACTCATACGTGGTAGCTAATAGTTCATATCTATTTAGATAGCTCTCGATATCATCTTCTTTCTCAACAAAATGAGCTAAATGAAAATTCATAGCTGAGGTGGAGGCTCCTTGACTAGCAGTGGCATCAGAAGTAAAGGGACTGGCACCATTTTCAGGAGCATGGCCTTGAAACTCAAACTCCCTTAGTCGTAACTCATGTTCCCTTTGTAATCTCTTCTCCTCCTTTTCTGCTTCCCTTTCAGCCTTTTTTTCTTCTAATTGGAGCCTTTTAATCTCCCTATCTGCCTCCAATGCCTTAGCCTCTTTGTCAGCCTCAATCTGCAACCTCTTAGCCTCAGCCTCTAATTGTAACTTCTTAATTTCTTTTTCAGCCTCTAACTTTCTTTCGGCTTCAAATTTTCTTTCTTCACGTTCAATATATTTGTCACATTCAGTAGTGACATAAGCAATTATAACTTGCCCGTCCATTCCTAACTCTTTAGCAGTCTGCACAGCAGCAGATCGAAATTTTGCCAAGTCGGCCATTTTCTAACAGGCAAATTTAGATAATGTATAACTAAACAATACAGTCTATAATTAATTATCTAAGGACAACCACAGGCACTGAGAGCTCAACCTTATTTATTTTCACCCCAGGATACCTTTTAATTTGTTATTATTCCCTGAAGTGAAAAATATCTATAGGGGACTTAGTGTACTGACTGAGATCAGCTGTGACGGTATCTGTATCTAATAAGTGTGGTGTATTACAGATGACCTTACTTTGCTACCACATTTATACCTCAGTCAGAATTATTCTGGAATATTATGATGACTACGTTGAATGTCTAGGGTTATGAAAGTGATGAAGTGTATGTTCACAACAACCAACAGACAGATAAACAATTTAGTTTAATCCACAACTCTTTACAACACTGTGACACTCACACACATAGAACACTCTATAAGACTATCTTAATAAGTCAAGTTTTACCTTTAAAAATATGTATTAATTCCTTTCAATAATAGATATCCTGATTCAACTACAAAGTGAACCAGGAATCACAATCAAATGTAATTACAAGTTGTATGTACACAATTTATAGATATGATCTTTGTATTGACATATATTATTATTATCATATGTGTGTAAGTTGTGATGTAGTACTATGAGGTAATACTGGCTTTTTCAAGCTAGGTGGTTGTTTGTCATCATGACTTCAAGTGTTTGCTTCTGGTGGAAATAGTATTGGGAAAAGTTCACAGTTCCTGTCATTTGAAACAATTAATTGTCCCTCTTTATTTAATATACTGTCAATTTTAGAGGGGGATACATAATATTGAGTTGCTCTGGCCAACGACTCTTATCTTCTGTGAGGGCGGCAGGAAACAGTCTCCTCTGCTCGCTTGCTTCACCGTGTTCTTGAGAAACAATAATGGTCGCTATCTTGACCAAGGAGTAAGCTACCAGCCTCTGGATTCAGCAAAACTCAGACCAGGTGCTGCTTCAATAGGTTAGGACCACGGTCCCTGAAACAAGAAGGTTGTACTTCCTACTTCAGAACTAATTTATAATCTATTTCCACACTGAAACACAATACATAACAAACACCGAGTTCAGCGCGGTAGGCCAACTGTTAGCTTCTCATGTAACAACATTCACCAGTATTCATCTCCTTAATGGTTACAACGCCTCTGCAATTCCAGCATTATTTTCTTCTATTCAATAAGATAGGGGTCACAGTACTATTTGACAATTCCATGCAGTTATACTTTTCTCCGACAAGTTTTGTTCAGGTTGGAGCAATATCTAGGCTTTGCCTCATGTTTGCTACTGAACCACACACGTATACAGACATAAATTATCAATTCACATTCAATTTTCATCAAAAAGATATCAAATGTCTAGCTTACCACAATTCATGGAAATAATAAACAAATACGTTGACTGGCGATGAATTATGGCACAATTCCGATCTGCCTCTGTCCCAGGCTTTCATAAGAAAAATATGAGCTGGATCTCAACGCACTTGCTTCTCAGTAAGTTTATTTTAAAATGTGGCACTGAACAGACGCTCCTAATTGACTATATCAAATGGTCTAGCCAATAGGACCATGTTTACAAAAGCTTTTGAAAAAAATTTACCCTTCCTACGTTTCCCCTAACAACCAAAAATAGTATTTGCAGTCCGACTAATCGTGTTTCGCCTTACATATACTTCTAGCCAATCAAATAGGATTTAACTTGGTAGTGTTTTTTATCACTGTCTATTTGAAAAAAAGTTAGTGCTTCATGCCTTTCGCGCGTGATGGCATTAATTTATATCGCGAGACTGTGGTAGTATTGCATGCGTTCCACCGTACAGCTCTCTCTCTCTAAGGCCGTCTGTCTTTTCATTACGCAGTGTATAAAATGAAATTAATGGGATATTAATCTAGGTCATTACGCAGTGTGTATATCTCAAGGTTTTCTAAGAAATACAGTACACGTTTTATTGTTTTGTTGAAACGCGTGTTAGTTGATGCAGTAGGCTTTACTAGTAAACGTGAAAGCGTTACAATTATGCAGACGGAGCATAAAAAAGGGGTTTTTATTGTTCAGCCATTACGGAGGTATACACGCTGGCGCATGCCATTGAGAAAGCACTGGTCTTCCACCATTCTTCTTTCCTTGTATTGAATTAATTCGTTAGGCTTTACATCTACTTTTTAATTTAGATATGTGGATTTAGAATGTTTCACGACAATTGTCACATCAAAAGATAATAGTGGCATAGGTTGGTATAAAGCTATGACCCTTTTCGTTGGTTTGTAATGTACCTGTACTTAAATGTGGAATAGTATAGTATACTAGGTACAAAGAAGGATGCATAACCTTCACATTTCAGGGTCCTGGGTTCTGACGTTAATGTAGTACCAAACGCCTGAGAACTGCTCGATTCTGGACTCTGTCTGTATACTTCGAGCCCATGCTAGTGGCCATTTCCCATCAAAAGGTGGAAAAGATTGTCAAGCGAGCAGAGAAAACGTTCTACCTGTATTCTCCTGCCAAGATAAGTTCTTGTTCGGCACCTGGCAGCTCAACTAAAAGAACTTAACAGACTAGAAAGTGACATTAAAGAAAACTGTGCCTAGTATTAATATTTCCACAAGTGACAAACGAAAACAGACTTAACTTAAAGGGAGTGATTATAACCAACAACCTATGGTGTAATACCAGTATTACCTCAAAGTCGAAGAATATAACCACACACTTATATTATAATAATATTGTATGTATGGACAGAAGATCCACTGTGTTATTGGAATGTTGTAAATGATTCTTTTGATTTCACTTTTGATTGTCAGTCCTGGTTCAAAATAAATTAGAATCAGGATAATAAATTGTACAAAATTTATTTACACAAATTTCAACCCCTGTCTTAAATAAGATAGCCTTTTAAAGTGTCGTTGGTATGTTATTGTTGTAGTACTGTTGGTGGTTGTGGATAATAAACTATTTGTTTGTATATTTGTTGGTTATTGCACATTACACTCCACATTCATAACCCTAGACACTACACGAAGTCATTTTATATAATAATATAGATTAATTTTGAATGAGATCAAATGGGTGGTAGCGGAAAGGTACTCTGGAAAGTTTAAAATACTATTTGTTAAATTCAGGGACCTTCATAGCTGATCTCATTTAATACAATAATAATACATAACAACAATTCATAACATCAAAACCCACCACAGTTTCATAGATCTGGAAAAGGCATTTGACAGGGTCCCCTGGAACAAACTTTGGGACTGTTTGGCTAGGAGGAACATTCCAGCACCTCTGATTCATGCTATACAGAGCTTCTACAAGTCTTGCAGAAATTATGTGATGACAGCAAACCATAAGTCAGAAGAGTTCAGGATCACCACTGGTGTAAGACAAGATGATATCCTGTCACCTTATCTTATCATACTCCTCATGGACGATGTTATCAAGTCATGTAAGGAGAGAACAAGAAAGTATTCAGTGGAGTACTGGAAGATGAGACAGGTATTGTATTTTAGAGCTGGCATTTGCTGATGATGTTGCCCTGATTGCTAAATCAGAGGCACATCTCCAATCCAACCTGCAAGTCTGGAAGGAAGAGCTGGAGAAGAGAGGGATGGTCATAAGTAGCTCTAAAACAAAATCCATGGTGATATCACGAGAAGAAAGAAGACATCAGATTAAGCTGGGAGAATAGGTCCTCGAGCAGGTCGACCAATTTAAATATCTCTGAGCTATTATAGATCGAAAGGGAGGTATCAAAGAAGAGTTGGCCACTCGAAAAACAGCAGCTGGGAGACTTTTTCAGGCCATAAATCGAGGATTCCTCAGCAAGAGAGAGGTTGGTAAGAAAACGAAGATGGCTGTATACCGCTCCACCTATGTCCCAGTCTTGACATATGGATGCGAGTCATGGCAATGCCTACAACCCATAAAAGCCAGATCCAAACATCAGAAATGAGGTATCTGAGGAAGGTGGTTGAAGTAACAAGAAGAGACATGGTCCGCAACCAGACGATATGTCAAGGCCTTAAATCCCACCCCCTGCAGACCCAAGTAGAATAGTCCCAACTAAGATGGTTTGGCCATGTCTGCAGAATGGGAGAAGATCGGCTACCACGACAAGCATGGGAAACAAAGAGCCAGTGATCCAGACCCCCAGGACGACCCAGAGTCCGCTGGGAGGACAATATTAGACAATCTTTGAAGAACCGAGGACTAGAATGGAACCAGGCCAGGGGGAAGACAGAAGGTAGAAGGGAAACGACTAAGTAAGTAAGTAATATCCGTCCCTATTTACGAGATGCAGTTAGTTCTGTTCATTCCAGAATTGTATACGTCAGACAAACTGGACTGATTTTGTTAGAGAATGCATAGGCAGTGAGGAAGCAAATTGGTCATCCCCACCTCATAGAAAAGCTGAACTCAATATGGTTAACTCTTTAACACTTCACTCCCCTACGGCAGTATATGCTATGGGAATATATTTAGCTTTTTACTGTGCATGGCTAAAGCACGGTCTGATCCAGCTATTTTCTACTTCCATTTCCGCTTTCGTTTTTTTTTCTCGACGGGACAACAAGCTAGATTTTACGATTTCTATTTGCACTCTGTTGACCTACATGTCACGCTATAGGCAGATAGCGGTAAGAAGTTTTAAGTTTATATTGCTGTGTACTGCCTACATATAGGATATGCCAGGAATAACAGCTGGTGCAAGAAACATTTAAAAAAAACAAAAACAACTTCTTATACAGTCTTCTTCTCTTCTTCCGTCCTTAGCCACCGACCGTCAAAGCAGTCAGTGGCCATTACGCCTAGTGGCGTCTTAGGGGAACAGCAGATAGGTTTCCTTTGCCATTATTTCCCATCACGCCTAATGGCGTCTTTAGGGCAACGGCAAATCAACCCATCTGCTGTTGTTTCCGTAATCGAAGTGACTGGCAAACGGGTGATCAGCCCATTGTGGTTCTTATACAGTGATCAACACGAAAAGATGAGATAAAAGCAAGTTTATAATGAACAAACGCCGATAATCAAGAACCGAAATAAACCGTTTGTAACAGAAACTCTGGTCTTTAACTGTAGACATTGATACTCGAACATCCCTTGCAAAAACAAACAAGAAAAATTACCATATATAAGGGAAAGCTACACGCGTAAAAAAGATAGTACACCATCCCTGTTTAATTCTTTTAATTCGTTCCCGAAATATCTAGCGCTAACAGAAAAAGCGATAACCGAAAATTGATTTTCCAAAAGACTTAATAGAAAACAAATTAATTCGTTCCCAAGGACCAGAAAACTATTTTTTTTTTTTAAATTAAGTAAACGTGATAGTGAAAAAAATATAAAAAACAAATCGACCTTGCTTTTCTCTGCCAGCTTTTCTCTTCTAGAAACACTTTGCAGTAATTAAGATCTTGCTCTATGTTACGGATTACCAAAGAACAGCATTCCATTTTTGGGTTATGCTTCATTATGCTAGCAATGACAAAGCATGTTTGTCCTCTAACCACTTTGAATGGACTTGAAAGTTATATTCCTGCCTCCTACGAAATTTTGCACACAGCGTAAGATCGAACTTTTAAAGCGTATAACGTGTATATGGCATAAAATAGAAACATCGTTATATCGAAAAAGCGCTAATCGAACAACGTAAGACGGGGGATTACTGTATATGATGAATAAGGGTACGTGAAACAGACATGTTATTGAAGAGTTCAATTATCCAATGATCATGTGTACAGAAAGCTACGCACACGAAAGCTATTTATAATTAAGAGAATAACACACTCAGAGGGAGACAAAGAGAGAGAGAGAGAGAGAGAGAGAGAGAGAGAGAGAGAGAGAGAGAGAGCGAGAAATAGAACGAACGAACGAACTTTATTTAATATCAAAGGATTGAGAATTGGGCGTGTGGCCTGTATAACAATCTACCTGATCTTTCACTCTCTCTGATCTTTTGTACTGTATTCAATTATTATCACTTGTAGCTGAGAGAGATGGAAAGAGAGAGAGTGAGAGAGAGAGAGAGTGAGAGAGAGAGTGAGAGAGAGTGAGAGAGAGAGAGAGTAAGAGAGAGAGTGAGAGAGAGAGTGAGAGAGAGTGAGAGAGAGAAAGAGGGAAAAATAAAGAAAGAGTGAGAGAGAGAGAGGCAAAGAGAGAGAGAGAGAGTGAGAGAGAATGAGAGAGAGAGAGTGAGAGAGAGTGAGAGAGAGAGTGAGAGAGAGTGAGAGAGAGTGAGAGAGAGAGAAAAAGGGAAAAATAAAGAGAGAGAGAGAGAGAGAGAGAGAGAGAGAGAGAGAGAGAGAGGGAGAGAGAGAGAGAGAGAGAGAGAGAGAGAGAGAGAGAGAGAGAGAGAGAGAGAGAGAGAGAGAGAGAGAGAGAGAGAGAGAGAGAGGAATAAACCGATGAGCAAGATCCAGTATTATAGACACAAGTTCGAATCCAGCAGTTGAATCTTCTTCTTCTTCAGTGCAAGTAACATAAATGTAGTTCTTTTTGAAAGACACGTGTATCTCCTTTTAAATTATTGCATAGAATGAAGTTAGACAAATTTAGATCGATTCTGACAATGACCTTTGTCGTCCAATGACCTTTGTCAACACTTTTAGTTATTGTTATTGTTTATCAAGATCGACGTCATTGCTCTCCGGGCAAACCCATAGGTGTTCAGTTTCCCTCAGCAAGTGTCGAAGGGTATGAATGCTAATTGTTCCTGTTGTGCACTGGTTGTATACACGGCTGATGTGTCCTCTCATACGTCCATCCCTGCTGGTCTTACGTTTGATGCCAAATTCTAGCAGTCTTAGCCTTGATGATTCATCAATTACAGTGTCATTCTCTAATAGACGATCAAGAATTGCCCTCAGTATTTCTGTCTTATCCATGTCCAGTGCATCTTCTATGGGTGCTCTTGAAGCTAGTCAAAAATAAAAAATTCAGAACTCTCAAAATTTCATAGCTGAAAACGTCCAGCGGGCTGACACACGCTTGTCGAAGCCACATAGCCTCCGCCCATAGCTGAGAAAAGCAAAGTTAACTGCTTGTGAGCAGAATTACATACATGACAAGCTCAGATCCCTAATTCTGTGTCTGAAGGGTTATTATCCGAGTCACAACAAAGGCTTCTGATAAGAAACGTGAAAGACTGTAGTGTGTGTGATTCAAGGACAACCTCTGCAAATTCGCCGATAGTAGCTACAGGTCTAGGTGAAATAAGTATCTTGGACATCAACACCTGGTGTATGACGAGAAGTGTCGGCAGTGACAGGACCTGAATTAGATAAGTACTCACTACTTTTGAAGAAACAAGATTCAGAAGTCACCAATATCCAGAAATGATGAATAGAGACATTGACAATTTATAATTTTCCAACTTGTGATTTGTGTAAATACATATATACAATCGTTACCAAACTTCTATTTTAAATTATTAAATGTACAGATATATTTTATAAATCGCAGTTGATTGGTTTTGTTTAAATTCCAGTTCTGTTCGAAATTTTGTTTTTGTGTGGAAATTAAAAGATTAAGAGAATTATTTAATATTTTAAATTGGTAGGGGGATAATTATTGAGCTGCACTTCACATTCAGTTATTAATAAAGACACCCTTGGAGCATAAGATAGGTCTAGCGAGAAGGTGATTTGCTTCACAGCTCTCTTCTACTGCGACCATCTAGGACTGTGCAGTTATCTACCTGAATTGTCCTGTGCCATCCCTACCACGTGTTCACCAGTTCTCTTCTCCATTCCTGTGAACTATTTCTATTATTGTCTATACAACATCCATCTTGCCACACAATTCAGTCATCAAAACTATAAAACAATTTAACTAAAAATACGAGTACTGTCGTAAATTTATTTTGAGAGAAAAGAGTCTTAGAAATAGTGGTCCGGTTTAGAGTGTAGAATGATGATGAAAACTCAGTGATAGAAATGTATAGATTAAATATGATGCTCCACAGAGTGCTGGAGGAGAGTAAAGACAGACGTATTTACGACAAATCGTTTCTCTCAATCTTCTCTTCCACTCTCCTGGTCAAACAATTATTTGCCAGTTTTCCAGACACACGTCTGCGCTCACACCGATTTGTTGCTTCAAGCACTCAGACGACGTGGATACAGCTATATTAAACAAATAGGGGAAAAGTTGGGCTTTGAGTATCTCCAACACAGAACTAAATGAGTTTGTGTGATTTTATTCACCTTAAACATCAATTACTAACAAATATCAGGTATTACATAAATTATCATAAGTACACAAATGCAAATAACAAGTTTGGGAGGGGTGAAGAAGATTGGTATCGACTAAGCCCTTCCCGCTTATTAGACAAAGATAAACCCAGTCCAAAGATAGATAATATCAGGAACATAGGTAATTTAACCCAACAGTGAATTTAATTACTCTGAAAGAGGTGTTACAATATTAGTTATGGTGGTAGACAAAAATTACTGTTATCCCAATGGTGTCTTCCCATTACTAAGCAAAGAAAAAAAAAGGGGGGGGGGGGATGAAACAGAGTTAACAAATTATCCCACTAAAGGGAACAATGCCGGGTATACAGAAACGTATTACCTGGTAGGCAAGTTAACAAATGGTTTGTTGCAAAAAAAATTAAATCTCCTGTCATTCATACACTCTGTGCGGATCCACACTCATATACACCACACACTTACCGAGTTGCAGCATCAGACAATCCCTTAGAATGATAAACACAATAATTAACTCTTGACGTATGACAACTGTCTAGTCCTTCTATGTCCCGCCCCAGATAATGCGAGGATTCACTGAGAGCAAATATTCCCGCTTATCGCCGGACTTGAAGTTCTAAGAGTTCTTGTGTTTTATTATAAAGAAACGAGTCTATGGGATGGCACTGACGCAGTTCGACATAGGGGTGAAAAATGAGGTGATGGTATAATCCTTCACTGCGTGATGATAGCCACTGACCGGGAAAGTTTTTAATCCAGTGAGGAAAAACTAGGCTCGGTCACATTCAGGTAAATCGGTAATCTCTCACAATAGAGCAGTATATAAACTATCGCTACTGGCACTGTTCATCTTCCGGTTTATCTTACAGATTGTAAGTTAAAGTTGATGATAATAATCAAATGATCTTGGGTAGTGTTACGTGCAGTCTTTGATATCTTACAATATTATACATTGGTATACTTGTTATGTTCGCAAATATTTTGTAAACAAAATAGTGCTTAAGGAAAAGTCATTATTGAGTTACTTCCCTTGAAAGTTGTGTCGTCTCTTCGATCGAACTCCGCGGATGAATCCATTTTACTGCGATTTATTCGTTGTTTGGGTAGTAATAGATTGTTCTTGCTTCAGAATATCTATGGCCTGAATTTATGTGTATTGTTTGTCTGAGTAGGACGAGTTTGTCTTATATCTGTATATCTTTACATATCTAAGTCGAACTATATGTTCTGTTGTCTCTAGAGAGGTCAAAGGCTATTCGGCGGATGTGCCGCTAGAGTGTGGTGTGATTTGGCTTCGTCCTGATGGGGACTGTGTTTTTTCTATGTCGGCTTGTCGCCGGAAAAAGTGATCTCAGTATTTGTGGGGAAAGTGATAGTCGTCTAGACCTATCGTGTATGCTTTACCCCAGTGTTTATTCGTATTGCCAAGGAATGGCAGAATCATATTTCTGATACCAAGGTAATCAAAGATACTCTTATGAACTCTCGTACGAAGCCACCATTTTCGATAGGTACGATTTGTATGTCTAAGAGAATATATTTGACTCGATGAAAACGACTTCGATTCCTAGCAGCACTATATCCTGTAGAATGCAGTCAATTGTTCATGATCAAATCTACAGAGCAATGAAAGTTTAATGAATGACTAACTTTAGGACAGATTCATTATCTGTATCCAAACGTGAGTGACAGCTCACGAGTGAAGCCATCTTGGAACCAAACATGTAGTGACTTTCAAGAAGAGAAAAGGGATGCCCGTATTATCGCTTGATTAGTCCAGAGATCACTGCTACACATGAGAACCCTTTATTAGCGGTTCAATATTATTATATGGAAAAAAATATGTGCTGAACATTATGTTAAAGAATCGTCGCTAGACGAGCTTAGGTCTAGAAGCCATCTGAAATATTATTTATAAGCTGACGTGCTCAGTCAGTGAAGTCAGATGATATATATGTATGGGCGATACTGAGTGCTTGGCTACTGACAGTCCATTATACTATTATGCTGCATGAGTGCCCATGTAACATTGCAAGACCATTTATCCACTGTACCATGATGTATTATGCCAACCTGTGATTTGTCACTATCTGTGCTGTCGAGTGTGTACGTCCAATTAAACTTTAGTAAAGGTACACAGTCGTTGGTGTCGATGACTTCCAGCCATACATGAGTGTGAGAAAAGAACATTTGTCAACACCACGAACTCTTCCTATCATTCGCACATTATACACTCCATCTATGTCTACACACCACTGCGTAGGTCAAGTTGACATTCCATACACTACAGTGGAGCAAACAACACCATAGAGATCTTATCAACTGATGATGATGATGTCTGTCTTCCAAGAAAAAGAGACGTTATCAACTGGTGGACCAGCTTTCTGGGTTTGACCTCGCAGAAGTTAAGAAGTCAACTGATTACCGATACCAGACCGTTTCCTGTGGCTGATACGACACACTTGCAGTATTGGTTTGCTCTTTGTCAACACTTCGTCACGTGACCTGTCAAGTGAATGCAGTATGTAGGTCAACGTTGTTGACATTTTTACATTAGACATTACAGAGTTTCACAGAACAGTTGGATCAATTCTTGTCAATATTAACAGGAAGACAGTATTTGTGAACTAAGAAGTCCTATTTTCATCGATGGATCTTCTTGTTTTCCATATATGAACTTTAATATTTAAGGCCAGAATGTTTAATTGAATAAAGTGGCAGTTTGTTTATTTTCATAAAAATAACTTTGCCATTACTGTAAAACTGAGCCTATTTTGCAACACATACTATCATACACATAATTTATATATATTTATGTTTACATGTTATTTGTTTGTATAGTATGTTAGTTTCTATGTCAGCGGGTTGTGTTTAAGGTTGGGCGGAGTCCTCACAACAGAATATCCCACGTCATAGAGGGTCCGTTGTGGGCGTTTTCTATAGGTGCAATTTTCTTGATTGAAAATTTGCTTGCAACAACTGTTGCTTTTGTGTTAGCTGTGAAGTCTGTAATTATTGTTATTTTTGTAATATTTCTTTGTTCTTTAGTTTTGTTTTGAGTTGTTTGTAATTTGTTGGTCTACCCTTTTCTATCTTTCAGTTCTATTCACAATTTATATTCATATACTGTGACGTCATTTGTGTTGTTATTCTTTGCAGATTCAGTGATTATTTTCATTGATTTCCCTATTTGATTTATTTTGATTTCTGCAAACGTTCTTGTATTGTCAGTCCTATTTGTACTTTATGTATTCTGTTGGTTGACATATGTTTTATATAGGTATATTTCATAAGACACTATTGCCTGTGCACTGCACTTGGATTATGGTATAAACCAGTACCTGATTATTATTACTGTCATACAAGACCTTATTAAGGCTTGGGACCCACAGATATTGGGATAGTATACTGATTAATCAAGTCATTAAGAACTTGTGGTATTATTATTATTTCAGGTGATTAGTATTATTGTTAGACACCATGTCTACATTAGAATACTTCATTATACAAGGGAAAGCCCTTGATAAGACTGGTCAACAATTAGAACAATGGGCAGTTGCTCAATATGACAAAGCATTAGCTGCAGAAGAGAGAAGAGCTATGGCAGAAGAGAAAAGATTAGAAAGAGAAGCTGAGGCTGCTGCTGAACAAAAGAAATTGCAGATGCAGGTAGAGCAAAGGAGATTTGAAGCTGAACAAAAAAAAATTAGAAAGAGAAGCTGCTGCTGAACAAAAAAGATTAGAAAGTGAAGCTGAACAAAAAAGATTAGACAGGGAAGCTGAACAAAAAAGATTAGACAGTGAAGCTGAACAAAAAAGATTAGACAGGGAAGCTGAACAAAAAAGATTAGACAGAGAGGCTGAAGAAAAAAAAAAGCAATAAGAGAACATGAATTTGAGTTGGAGAAATTGAGATTGACAAGTATGAGTAATGTTAATCAGGCATCTAGTGGTAATGGTAAACCTTCTACTTACAAGGTTAAGGTTCCACCGTTCAATCAGTCCAGTGACGATATTACATTCTGGCTGGATAGATTTGAACGTTCTTGTCGTACACATAATGTGGATAAATCACAATACGCTAATCAATTAGCAGAAAACTTGAAAGGTGAATCTTTGACTAGATTATGCCTTGTAGGAGAAGCAGATAAGGATAATTATGATGTCATTAGGGCGGCTTTGATAAAAAAATACCAGCTAAGTGAAGAAGGCTATCGCCTTTTATTTAAGACGATGGTACCTGAGACGGGTGTAGAATTCTCAGAATTCACTGCAAAGGCACGTCTCACAGCTGATCGTTGGATTGAGCTTTCCAAAACAGAAAAAACGTATGAAGGACTTATGGATTTGTTGCTCAGAGATAAGATTATGTCATGTGTGAACAAACCATTCCTTGAATTTATACATGAGCGTAAACCCAAATCTCTAAAGGAAATGGAAGAATACTGTTCCCAATATGTCACTGCACACCCCGACGTGACTTTTGGCAACACTAAGATTAAGGAGAGTATGCCAGTTGCTTCAGCAACACCATACAATCCCAATTATTCACACAGATTTCAGGGACCTCAAAACAGATTTGATAAAAAAGGTAACCATAATAGTTATCAAAACCAAGGTAACCAATCATTTCAGGGTTCTTCTTCAAAGAACTGGAGACGAGCTGATAGCTCTCGACACAGGGGTGGTCATAATTATAGGAATTTCCGTAGAGGAAGTAATTATAGAAACTATCAGGGTTATCCGTCTTGGAGTCAACAAGATCATAATTACAGAGATACTCATTATAATGAATATGATAATGGTAACCAAGGGAACTATGACTCAAACCCAAATAGGGGTTACAATAGAGGTAACAATAACTACAGAGGTGATAATAACCGAGGTAGATCTCAAAACAAAAGACATAAACCACATTTTCAGGCAAACTCTGCACAACAAGAGTCCCATGAAGCCTATAAACAGAGTAAAGATAATAATGATGCTAGTAATATGGCATGTGCCGCTTTGATTTTGGGAGAGCATCTCAGTGCCCCCAATGCAAAACGTTATTTGAGCCAACCACAGTGTCTACTTTAAGCTGTGGCCATCCTCTTCCTGCTCTTCCGGCATCAGTCGCGCATGATGGAAGAGGTTCTCTTGTCTTACATAAGGGTTTAGTGAATAACAATCCAGTCTCTGTGCTATTTGATTCTGGATGCACCACAATTGGTGTTAGGCAGTCACTCGTAGATCCTTCCCGTGCCACTGGACAAGTAGTCAAATGTGTAACATTTGGCGGCACATTAGAGAAATACTCTACTGCTATCATTAGGATTGCTACTCCTTTCTTTACAGGAGATGTACACGCATGTCTTCTCCCGAATCCGATCGCTGACCTCATCATCGGTCGCATTCATGGAGTCAGAGAATGCACTCCGCAACAAATTTCCGCGTGGGAAAGGCAAAACATGCAGCTTGCTAACGCTGTAGTCACTAGAGCTCAGGCTCTTAATATGCCTCAAACTTCATCTACTGAAGATAATGAAGTGCATAACCAAGATAATCCCTTGGTAATTTCTCGTGACTCGTTTATAAAACAGCAAGAAGATGATTCCACTCTGAAGAAATTCTTCATTCTTGCAACTAAAGGTGATCCGAATAAAGACACAAGTCGTAAATCGTGGATTACAAAGAAGAATGGCGTACTTGTACGTATGGTTCAAGACTCCATTACGTCAAGTCATTCTCAAATCCTGGTTCCCAAGAATTTGAGAGTTAAAATTTTGCAGCACGCTCACGACTCTCAGTGTGCTGGACACATGGGTTTTTCCCGTACTAAGTCAAGAGTCCTTGCGGCTTTCTTTTGGCCATTGGTAAACAAGGACATACGGATTTATTGTCGATCTTGTAAAGTATGTCAGGAAGTTAAATCCAAAGGTCCACGGCATGCTGCACCCATTCAGGCGGCGGACATTCCTATTCGGCCGTTCCAAAAAATGGCCATAGACATTATTGGTCCATTTAAGATCAAGTCTGCCAGAGGACATCAGTTTATCTTGACGTGTGTTGATATGTGCACACGTTGGCCAGAGGCTATTCCTCTGAAGAGCATTACTACTGCTGATATTGCAGATGCTCTTTGGCTTATATTTTCTCGTCTGGGGTTCCCCGGAGAGATATTGTCAGACCATGGCACCCAACTAATATCAGATACCATGTCTCAAGTAATGTCTACTCTGCAGATAGATAGATCTTTAAGTAGTATCTACCATCCAATGTCTAATGGTATGGTCGAACGCCTTAATAGAACACTTAAAAACTTACTGGGGAAGATAACTGAGGATCATCCTCAAGACTGGGACAGAGTTTTACCTGCGGCCCTCTTCGCTTACAGAGAGGTACCCAATGAACATACGGGATTTTCTCCCTTTGAACTCGTCTTTGGCGCGCGTCCGCGTGGCCCTATGTCGTTGCTTCACGATCTCATAACATCTGACAATATTGACGATGACACAAAGTCATCCTACGAATATGTCATCGCGTTGAGACAAAAAATTATCGAAGCATGCAAATTAGCAACTTCTTCTTCTGAATTTGCGAAACAGAAGGCAAGGCAATTTGCCAATAAGAAGAGATGCTTACGACAACTTTGTCCTGGTGACAAAGCATTTGTATTACTACCTTGTAGGGAAAACAGATTACTTATTTCTTGGAAAGGTCCGTACGATATAATATCGAAAATTTCCGATGTCGACTATATTGTCGATATTGATGGGAAGCATAAAACCTTCCACATCAATATGCTTACTGAATTCCATGAACGTCCGGATTATTTGCAACCCATTTTCCAAGCAACGGACAATTCTCCAGTACAACATGGTCATTACTCATCACTGTCCGTGATACAGGATGAGGAAACAAGTTTTTCAGATGTAAATCTCCCCCTTCCAATGATCCCACTTCATTCTAGTGAATCATGGAAGAACGTTACTGTCTCTCCTGATTTGTCTCTAGGAGAACAGCGACAAGTTTCAACTATGTTGCAAACATTTCAGGATGTACTCACTGACATCCCTGGACAAACGAATGTCATTCAACATGACATTGTTCTAACTGACCATACTCCTATTAGGGTTAGACCTTATCCTATACCTATACATTTTCAAGCACAGGTCGAGAAAGAGTTGGATGAGATGATAGATTTGAAAATAATCGAACCATCCACCTCTGCATATTCTTCGCCGATGGTTATTGTGCGTAAAAAAGACAATAACATACGTCTTTGCGTTGACTATCGAAAATTGAATCAAGTAACGAAGTTCGATGCCGAACCTATGCCTTTACTGGAAGAGCTACTTACTCGACTCTCCAAATCTCATTTTTTCACTAAACTTGATTTGTCTAAAGGATATTGGCAAGTTCCTTTATCTGAACGCGCCAAACCTCTCACGGCTTTTTCAACACCTAGAGGTTTGTTCCAATGGAATTTTATGCCTTTCGGTCTTATGAACGCACCAGCTACATTCGTACGCATGATGCGCCGAATCCTATCTTATCGGTCAGATGTCATTGCATATCTAGACGACATCTGTCTTTTCAGCGATACTTGGGAAGATCACTATTCAGGGTTAGATGAATTGCTGTCTACTTTGCGCGAGCACAACCTGACAGCGAAACCCTCTAAAGCCTATATTGGTTTTAGCGAAATTTCTTTCCTAGGCCACCGAGTTGGTCATGGTTTCCTAAAGACAGAGGACCATAATACTAGTAAGATACTTAACATCTCGATCCCTAAGACTAAAAAACAGGTGAGAAGTCTGTTAGGTCTTATTCAATTTTATGGCAGATTCATTCAGAATCTATCCTCTATCATGGCACCTCTTTCAACACTTCTAAAGAAAGGTTCGCCTAATGTGGTCCACTGGTCTCAGGAATGCCAATGCTCTCTGGATAGGATTAAAACATTGTTTTCAACACCACCTATTTTAGTGCTACCTACTAAAGATAAGACATTCGTTCTTCGTAGTGACGCTTCATCCACTGGGATTGGAGCGGCACTAATGCAAGAGTACTCTGGAACTCTGCATCCCGTAATGTATATTTCCAGAAAACTTAATGCGGCAGAAAGGAATTATTCGGTTTTAGACCGTGAGCTATTAGCTATGGTTTGGTCGATCCTCAAACTACAGAGATTCCTTCTGGGCGCACATTTCATAGTAGAAACCGACCAAAAAGCTCTTACTGCTATACAGAGTAAGAATTTGAAGAGCTCGAGGTCTACTCGATATGCAATTGCTCTTCAACCTTTTCATTTCTCTGTGCGAGCTATTCGTGGATCAGATAATGTGATGGCAGACATTCTGTCAAGATGCCCACATGATTCCACATAACTATTAGGGCTTAGACTTCTTGATATGTCTAGTTCTATAGTAGTTCCTTTTCTATATCATGATAGATACACATTTGTAATTTAATAATATAATGATTGTATCACTACATAGCGGTTCATTGATGTTTATTCACCGCTTGCTTTGATGATTTTTTCTTCATAAATCATAAATTTAAGATATCTAATACGAAATGATGATATGAATTTTTTAGGCATTGTGTAATTGCCAGAATTGTATTATACTTTGATGACACCTTCCTGGAAAAATATACTTGTAGAGAAATAATTTCTCTCAGTTTATGAGACACATTCTCACCAGTCGCTCCATAAGTCGACTTAGCCTCATATTAGGCGTTATAGGTATTCCTGATATTTTCATCTGCGCATTATTCATGCGTTGTGAGCCTATTGTACGTTGCTCCTAGATGTATTTCAAAAAAAAAAAAAAGTTCCATTTTTTTTTTTCCCGGGAGGTGTGGTAAGACTGTTACGTGCAGTCTTTGATATCTTACAATATTATACATTGGTATACTTGTTATGTTCGCAAATATTTTGTAAACAAAATAGTGCTTAAGGAAAAGTCATTATTGAGTTACTTCCCTTGAAAGTTGTGTCGTCTCTTCGATCGAACTCCGCGGATGAATCCATTTTACTGCGATTTATTCGTTGTTTGGGTAGTAATAGATTGTTCTTGCTTCAGAATATCTATGGCCTGAATTTATGTGTATTGTTTGTCTGAGTAGGACGAGTTTGTCTTATATCTGTATATCTTTACATATCTAAGTCGAACTATATGTTCTGTTGTCTCTAGAGAGGTCAAAGGCTATTCGGCGGATGTGCCGCTAGAGTGTGGTGTGATTTGGCTTCGTCCTGATGGGGACTGTGTTTTTTTCTATGTCGGCTTGTCGCCGGAAAAAGTGATCTCAGTATTTGTGGGGAAAGTGATAGTCGTCTAGACCTATCGTGTATGCTTTACCCCAGTGTTTATTCGTATTGCCAAGGAATGGCAGAATCATATTTCTGATACCAAGGTAATCAAAGATACTCTTATGAACTCTCGTACGAAGCCACCATTTTCGATAGGTACGATTTGTATGTCTAAGAGAATATATTTGACTCGATGAAAACGACTTCGATTCCTAGCAGCACTATATCCTGTAGAATGCAGTCAATTGTTCATGATCAAATCTACAGAGCAATGAAAGTTTAATGAATGACTAACTTTAGGACAGATTCATTATCTGTATCCAAACGTGAGTGACAGCTCACGAGTGAAGCCATCTTGGAACCAAACATGTAGTGACTTTCAAGAAGAGAAAAGGGATGCCCGTATTATCGCTTGATTAGTCCAGAGATCACTGCTACACATGAGAACCCTTTATTAGCGGTTCAATATTATTATATGGGAAATATGTGCTGAACATTATGTTAAAGAATCGTCGCTAGACGAGCTTAGGTCTAGAAGCCATCTGAAATATTATTTATAAGCTGACGTGCTCAGTCAGTGAAGTCAGATGATATATATGTATGGGCGATACTGAGTGCTTGGCTACTGACAGTCCATTATACTATTATGCTGCATGAGTGCCCATGTAACATTGCAAGACCATTTATCCACTGTACCATGATGTATTATGCCAACCTGTGATTTGTCACTATCTGTGCTGTCGAGTGTGTACGTCCAATTAAACTTTAGTAAAGGTACACAGTCGTTGGTGTCGATGACTTCCAGCCATACATGAGTGTGAGAAAAGAACATTTGTCAACACCACGAACTCTTCCTATCATTCGCACATTATACACTCCATCTATGTCTACACACCACTGCGTAGGTCAAGTCCCCATCAGGCTTTCCTTCATGTAATTATGATAGCTAGGCCGTACCGGACCACCACAAGATTTACTTTAAAAAAAATGTCTCATCAAACTATCTGGAAGTTTAAGAACCGAGTATGGAAACTCTGAAAGATTTCGTTATTGCTGGGATTGCAAAAGGTGATCAATCTAGAGAAAATGATAGAAAACCCATAACAACATAATCATACTTTAAAACAAATAATCTTCTAAGCGCGCGATAAATTTCCCGTTAAGCCTATTATACACTCGAGTATTTAATTATGTATTTAATAAACACTGCGCGAGTTCTAGTGGTTAAATCACACATCTATAAATATAGGACTTAACTAAATTTATTAATTATAAATTCCTTCGCGACTTTAAAAGTTAATTTAAGCATCTATTATCTTTTGAAATAATATAATAGATAGATCATTATATTTACAACTGGAACTATTGAGACGGTTTAATTTAATAGGTTTAAATTAACACAAAATCCAATGAAATATAATGAATGAACTAGACCACTGATCACTTTACACAATATATATATTACCGCTTTGCACAGAATAGAATTCACTGCAAATATGTATAAAATCCATGGGATGATCTAGCAAGATTTCAAATATCGCTAGTGCTTCTATCAAGTTCTGGCCAGCGAATGATGAAGTGTATTTCTAAGTGATCTGTATATCTACAACTGGAATGCAAGATGAGTGGGACATGAGAACTTTGACAGCTTTTTTGATCTCATGAACTTTGGGGGATCTGACCGCCAAATCCAAAGAGAGAAGCCGCCCCCCTGGTCTCTCGTATCTTCGCTCGCTGCTTGCGTCAGCTTTCCCCGTTCGCTCTGGCTGCGATCGGTTCCGTGCTTAACACCGAGATGCGAAATCGTTTCAGGGACCACTACTGTCTTTGATAGCGCCGATAGTCTCCCCTGAAATCCCTCAGTCTGTCTCTTTGATCTCGTGCCGCATACTAAATGAGTCCCGGTGGAAATCGGTTCGCTCTGGCGAAACGAAAAGTTACAGCAAATGTTCAGGGGTTCTAATGTTATGAAAAGCTAAAGGTCCCTTTAAATCATCCATCATATCAGGGAAAATTCACTTGTCGAACTAGACGTACGTCACAATCGTCCCCACTTTTAGACATGAAACTATTTTTCATGTTTCATTTTTTGACAATGGAGGTGACCTGATTGGTGATTTTAGGATGAGTGGTAATTTCAGTTTGCTCTTCTTCCTCTGTAGACCAGTTTCTACTCAGGAAATCAGCCCCGACATTCTGTCTTCCCGGAATATATCCCACTTTGAAAGAATAAACGCTTAAAAGAAGCGCCCAACGCATGATCCTTGCGTTAAATTCTTTATTGGCACCAAGAAATGCTAACGGAGCGTGGTCTGTTTGCACCGTGAAAGATGTACCACAGAGAAACTCATGATGGCGTCTGATACCGTCAATCAGAGCGAGACATTCTCTTTCGACTACGCTGTAGTTCCGTTCAGCTTTATTTAATTTCCGACTGCCATAGGCAACTGGAAATAGCATGTTCAGGTCACTGTCATCGGCTTGAAGCAGTGTTGACCCGATGCCCTGACCTGACGCGTCAACTCTCAGTACACAAGGTTTCTTGAGGTCAGGCAACCTCAAAATGGGGTATGCAGACAACTGTCCTTTCAAAGTGCTATACGCGTGTTCGCACTTTTGATCCCATATGACCTTATCAGGACAACCTTTCTTTGTGAGGTCAGTCAGAGGTGCCGTCAGTCCGTTGAAGTTCTGGATGTACTTCTGATAGAATGCACATAGCGATATGAAGGAACGTACGTCTTTCTTCGTTCGGGGTCTTTTTGCTGCCACTATTTTCTCCGCGTTCTTCTTAATAGGCCAACTGCATCCGTGAGAAATAGTGTGCCCCAGGAAGTCTAACTGTTCAAACCCGATGAGACATTTGCTAGGTCTGGCTGTGAGACCCGTTTCCTGTAGTCTCCTGAGGAGCACAGCAACCGTAGCAATATGTTCTTCATAGGTTTCCGATGCAATTAATATGTCATCCATAAAATTATGGATATGGGGACTTTGCAAAGGTTCTAGAAGTTTCCTCATCATCCTGGTGAACACTCCTGGTGCGTTATGCAATCCGAACGGCATCACATTAAATGTGTAATGTCCTTCACTAGTGCTGAAAGCTAACAAAGGTTTAATTTCCTCCTTGACTGGTATTTGATAATAACCTTTGCTGAGGTCAATCTTGGAGAAGATCTTTGCTTTGCTGAGCTTGGTGAACAGCTCAGAAAATGTTTGGAGAGGTTCGGGCTGGAATTCCGTTACAGCGTTTAGCAGCCGGTAATCTATACACAGCCGAACTTCCTTATTGGGCTTCTGCAACAGCACTACACTGGAACTGTAAGGAGATGTAGACTCACTGATAATTCCTGTCTTACGCAGCTTGTCTATTTCTCCGCGAAGTGCATCCGCTTTAGCGTACGGGATGGGGTAAACTCTGGTTCGAACAGGGGTCTCGTTTGTTAATTTCATATCAAATTCAATGAGATTTGTTCGACCAGGTACATCCGTTAAGACTGCACTGTACTGTTTTAGTAGAGCCCTGGTTTCTGTTTGTTGTTCTGGTGAGAGATTGTCGCCGAACTTGACATCTTTAAAGGATTCTGTGGGTTGCAGTGGATACTCCATGCAACCATCATCATCTTCCTCGTCTTCCGTTGCTATGGCGACAGCCAGGAGATGCTCGGAGGATGGCACCGGTCTTTCCAAATATTTCTTTAGCAGATTTATGTGGAAGACCTTCTCCTTTCCTTTGATGGAGATCTTGTAGTTGGTACGTGAGATCTTTTTAAGGACGGTAAACGGTCCTTGCCATCCGATGCGAAGTTTATTGCTTCCGGTTGGAAGTAGCAATAGGACTTTCTCCCCTGGTTGTAGTTCTCTCTCTTTTGCAGCTTTGTTGTATCTTTTAGTAATTTTAGCGCGGGCTTTCTTAAGGTTGGTAGTAGCTAGATCCCATCCTAGCTTTAGCCTTTCCTTGAGCTCAGATATATACTTGCTTGCGGAGACGACTGTCTCGTCAGCCTTTTGGTCTGTCAGGGACCGAAGTAAGGCTTCTAGTGGCCCCTTAATAGGTCTGCCAAATAAAAGTGTAGCTGGCGCGAATCCCGTAGACGCTTGTTGTACCTCTCGGTAGGCGAATAAGGCAGCCGATATATATTGGTCCCAGTCTTCCGGTTTCTAATGACCCAGCTTACGTAACATCATGGTGAGGGTACCGTTAAAACGTTCCACGAGCCCATTTCCGGCCGGATGGTAGGGACTTGTGTGGATATGTTTGGCCCTCAAGATCTTAAAGATCTCCTCCATTAACAGGCTACGGAATTGGGATCCATTGTCCGTCAAAACTTGTTGAGGGAATCCCAACCGTGTAAAAATTTGCACAAGGGCTTCTGCGACATGCTTGGAATTAGTGCATGGTAGCGGTACAGCTTCGGCCCACATAGTGCAAGTGTCGACTAAGGTCAGGATGAACCTGTTCCTTCTTTTGGTCTTTTCCAGGGGACCAATAATGTTGACAGCAACCCGTTCAAATGGAGTCCCTACTATTGGCATTTGCCCCATAGGTACTGGGGGTGTCAAGTGCTTGGGTGCTACCCGTTGGCACTGGGCGCAGGATTTCACATACCTGACAATGTCAGAGTTCATTCCTGGCCACCAATAGTGGTTTTTTATTCGCTGAATAGTGGCGTTTTGTCCCATATGTCCGCTAAAGGGAAGAGAGTGCTCCATTTCTAAGATCTGGTTTCTGTACTGCGTCGGTACTAGGAGCTGGTTATTCCCCGTGTCCGGGTTGCCCGTTCTACGATACAATACACCATCCTTAGAAAAGATGTCTCCGTTGTGTCTGGGGTCCTTAGCCATGGGCAGTTTTTTAAAGCAGGGCGCCAGAGTAGGGTCCTTTTGTTGCGCCTCCTTCAGTTCATTCGGCAACAAGTTTGGCGCAGGCTCCCTCTCTTTCTTGGCTTGCCCTCTTGTGGTTACCGCTGCCACACTCGCCTCCTTAGGTCTCCCAATGAACACATATCTACATCCCAAGATAACTGGGTAGATAGGATCATCCATAATGGCCGCTTTAATAACCCCTCTGACAAAATCAGAGTGTATTTCTACCAATGCGATAGGAAGCGTCCTGGGTGCATCACTCTTATAAACTCCACTAAGTTTGACGGTTTCCTCTGTCTCCTGACCGGGTTTGACTAGGTGCCTAGCGACAATACAATCAAAACTTAATCCAGTGTCAAAAAGACAAGTAGTAGAGGTACCGTTCAAAATTACAGTTCCTCGAGTTGAGGGTCGGTCACCCTCAGGTTGAAAATCACTGACATTGACTCTACCTTTCGAGGCTGTATGCAAACATCCGACGCGGTTTGCACCGGTTTGTTTGCCCTGATCAGACGTTCCTGGTGTAGGGGTCTTCCCTTTTCCTTGACCTTGGTGGCCGCGCTGCAACGTAGGCTTGTTGGGTTGATCAGAATTGTTGTTGGGGGGGTATCGGGTTTTGTAGAATTTCGATTTTTCCTGGGGAGGTTTCTGGGTATTATTATCTCGTTTGTTAAAATGTTAAGAGGAATTGGAAGAATAGGATGACTGCTCTAGATTCTGTTTTCGAGATGGCTCATTCATCTATGGGTTTACGTTTAGTGCTGGGAAGTTCGGCCATTGCATTGCTATAGCGTTCGGCTTTATTGAGATGTCTTCAAGCCTGACTGCCCCCTGTTCCGCCAAAAATCTACGTGTTTCATTCGACAAAGTGGATTTTATCTGCTCCACAAGAACAAGTTCGAGGAGTCCCTCATATGAAAGAGGTAGGTCGGATAATTCAATGCACTTTGTCAGATAACCCGTGAGACGTGAAGAGAACTGGGGAAATGTTTCCGTGCTCTCTTTTCGGCTGTTTCTGAACAACTGCAGAAACTTTCGGGCAGTCATCTCAAACTGCTGTAGTAAGGCCTTCTTCAACATGTCGTAATCATGTTGATTCGGTCCCAGCTTTGTGTACACGTCATAAGCATTGCCTTTCAGTGACGTTGAAAGTTTGAGCGCCCAGCGGGTACTCTCTAACCCATAAAGATTCGCGAGTCTCTCGAATTTTTCTAGGTAGCTGTCAATTTTTTCGTTAGGGCTAGGAAAAGATTCTAAAGAAACCGACATAGCAGTTAATTGGGCAGATTGAGTACTGGAGAGGTCCATTGATTGAGACTGGGGCGAAGACGGCTCTCCGTTAGTCGAAGTAGAGGCGCCCCGACTCTCTAGAGCCTTAAGCGCCAGTTCATGTTGTCTTTCCTTCTCTCTCTCTCTCTCTCTCTCTGCGAGTTTCCATCTCTGCTTCAATTTTCTTCTGTTCCAAAAGACGTCTGCCACTTCTTTCCTCTCAGCTTCGGCTCTCTGTTGCTCCGCGTCATATATTTCCAATTCCTGGTTGATAAACGCGTTTGCAGCTTCTGCCTCTAATCCTGCCTCTTTCGCTTCCAGCCTCAAGATGGACCTCATCTTTATCCTCTCTGCCATTGTTAAAGAATAAGATGAAGTATGCCTAGAGAACTAGTAAGAAGAAACGCGAAGGGGAGGAACTCTGAACCGCTACGAGAAAAAAAACACAAGTATAAATTTACCAGTGTTACCTCCTACCTGTACTGTGCAAACTTATCGCTGCTATTATCTGGCAATTAAGGCTCTAAACGCAAGCGACTATGCCACTAAATGGTAAGTTACACTGGAAAAGAATCTACTTTTACTAACAGTAGAGAAACATTTATATTAAAACAATTTAAAAGGAAAAAAAAAATTTTCCTTAAATTTTAAATCTCTGACAACAAACTCCGTCCCTAAAGTCAATTATTGAGATGAGACGTTGTTAACTTAATTTTTTTAAATCAGAACAATCCGTCTTTAGCTAAGCTCAACTCTTCTTAACTTAAAAAACCTTAGTGACTGTAAAACAATCACGCAATCCCAGCAACTCTTATAAAGAAAGAAATATAATTATCTCCGCCAGAGGATAATTAAATTAGCGAATATTTTTGTTTATCTGTACTTTCTACTGCTGTGGAGAGAAAACAACCTGTAAATATGCTGTGTGGACAACCCAAATACTTAAAGGACGTTTGTCTAGGGGTGTAATTATTTATTTATTTCCCTAATTCACAAAGACAGATCATTCACACTCTACCTAGTTAGACCCAGACTAAATCAGACTCAAAATATCTTTAACCCGGCTATGCGATTGCCTCAAATGTAGCTCAAGATCCCAGAACCAGCCCACAAATATGTGTGCATCAAATGTATCTCAAAATTATCCCGGCGAGCCAGCCAAATATTGTCGTAAATTTATTTTGAGAGAAAAGAGTCTTAGAAATAGTGGTCTGGTTTAGAGTGTAGAATGATGATGAAAACTCAGTGATAGAAATGTATAGATTAAATATGATGCTCCACAGAGTGCTGGAGGAGAGTAAAGACAGACGTATTTACGACAAATCGTTTCTCTCAATCTTCTCTTCCACTCTCCTGGTCAAACAATTATTTGCCAGTTTTCCAGACACACGTCTGCGCTCACACCGATTTGTGGCTTCAAGCACTCAGACGACGTGGATACAGCTATATTAAACAAATAGGGGAAAAGTTGGGCTTTGGGTATCTCCAACACAGAACTAAATGAGTTTGTGTGATTTTATTCACCTTAAACATCAATTACTAACAAATATCAGGTATTACATAAATTATCATAAGTACACAAATGCAAATAACAAGTTTGGGAGGGGTGAAGAAGATTGGTATCGACTAAGCCCTTCCCGCTTATTAGACAAAGATAAACCCAGTCCAAAGATAGATAATATCAGGAACATAGGTAATGTAACCCAACAGTGAATTTAATTACTCTGAAAGAGGTGTTACAATATTAGTTATGGTGGTAGACAAAAATGACTGTTATCCCAATGGTGTCTTCCCTTTACTAAGCAAAGAAAAAAAAAGGGGGGGGGGGGAATGAAACAGAGTTAACAAATTATCCCACTAAAGGGAACAATGCCGGGTATACAGAAACGTATTACCTGGTAAGCAAGTTAACAAATGGTTTGTTGCAAAAAAAATTAAATCTCCTGTCATTCATACACTCTGTGCGGATCCACACTCATATACACCACACACTTACCGAGTTGCAGCATCAGACAATCCCTTAGAATGATAAACACAATAATTAACTCTTGACGTATGACAACTGTCTAGTCCTTCTATGTCCCGCCCCAGATAATGCGAGGATTCACTGAGAGCAAATATTCCCGCTTATCGCCGGACTTGAAGTTCTAAGAGTTCTTGTGTTTTATTATAAAGAAACGAGTCTATGGGATGGCACTGACGCAGTTCGACATAGGGGTGAAAAATGAGGTGATGGTATAATCCTTCACTGCGTGATGATAGCCACTGACCGGGAAAGTTTTTAATCCAGTGAGGAAAAACTAAGCTCGGTCACATTCAGGTAAATCGGTAATCTCTCACAATAGAGCAGTATATAAACTATCGCTACTGGCACTGTTCATCTTCCAGTTTATCTTACAGATTGTAAGTTAAAGTTGATGATAATAATCAAATGATCTTGGGTAGGCTTTCGGTCATGTAATTATGATAGCTAGGCCGTACCGGACCACCACAAGATTTACTTTAAAAAAATGTCTCATCAAACTGTCTGGAAGTTTAAGAACCGAGTATGGAAACTCTGAAAGATTTCGTTATTGCTGGGATTGCAAAATGTGATCAATCTAGAGAAAAAGATAGAAAACCCATAACAACATAATCATACTTTAAAACAAATAATCTTCTAAGCGCGCGATAAATTTCCCGTTAAGCCTATTATACACTCGAGTATTTAATTATGTATTTAATAAACACTGCGCGAGTTCTAGTGGTTAAATCACACATCTATAAATATAGGACTTAACTAAATTTATTAATTATAAATTCCTTCGCGACTTTAAAAGTTAAGTTAAGCATCTATTATCTTTTGAAATAATATAATAGATAGATCATTATATTTACAACTGGAACTATTGAGACGGTTTAATTTAATAGGTTTAAATTAACACAAAATCCAATGAAATATAATGAATGAACTAGACCACTGATCACTTTACACAATATATATATATTACCGCTTTGCACAGAATAGAATTCACTGCAAATATGTATAAAATCCATGGGATGATCTAGCAAGATTTCAAATATCGCTAGTGCTTCTATCAAGTTCTGGCCAGCGAATGATGAAGTGTATTTCTAAGTGATCTGTATATCTACAACTGGAATGCAAGATGAGTGGGACATGAGAACTTTGACAGCTTTTTTGATCTCATGAACTTTGGGGGATCTGACCGCCAAATCCAAAGAGAGAAGCCGCCCCCTGGTCTCTCGTATCTTCGCTCGCTGCTTGCGTCAGCTTTCCCCGTTCGCTCTGGCTGCGATCGGTTCCGTGCTTAACACCGAGATGCGAAATCGTTTCAGGGACCACTACTGTCCTTGATAGCGCCGATAGTCTCCCCTGAAATCCCTCAGTCTGTCTCTTTGATCTCGTGCCGCATACTAAATGAGTCCCGGTGGAAATCGGTTCGCTCTGGCGAAACGAAAAGTTACAGCAAATGTTCAGGGGTTCTAATGTTATGAAAAGCTAAAGGTCCCATTAAATCATCCATCATATCAGGGAAAATTCACTTGTCGAACTAGACGTACGTCACAAGTACCAAAAAATATACGTTGGTACAAGCCCAAGCACACATACATACATACATACACACATACGTTCCATATTAATAAATTTAATGTCGCAATATGTACAAACGTAAACGATGTTTGTCTTATATGAAAACTAGGTAGAATGATTTAAATGTTTTGTTGTCTGCCAAAATGTTGCCAAAATTTTGAGTGTAATGTCCTTTGTTGATAGACGGCTTTATTTCTGCAAATCCATACTAGATGCCTGTAATAATCTGCCAGAAGTGTATGTAACTGTGACAAGATGGATTTGGGGCGACCCCTTCTCGTTCTCTCTTTCACTCCGGCTGTACTCATTTTAAATTGTTGTACTGACTATTGCGTGCTTTTCCCTTTTCAGCACTTTTTTCTTTCTCTGTTATTTAGCAGATATTTGATATTGTCAACACATTTGACACTCCTTGTTGGTGATAAAGCATCACATTTGCTAGGCGCGACACAGATTTGCCGAGATTATCGCAGATAAAACCCATATTGGTCTGCTTAGTTTTCGCGTAGAGTTGTGTGCTCAAGCGACAGATAACGAGATTACTCAGACACAAATGACATAATCATTTTATGCCCGACTATAAGCGTAGACATTACTTCATACGAAAGTAATATGTTGTTACATCTGAAACACATTGTCGTATGAGTTTACAGATGTGTTGGTGAGTTTGTACACCAGGCATCAGATGTTTTATTGCCATATATTGGAGACGTGGCCTTTGCATCACACGCAAAATTATTCCATGTCGGAATATTTTGAAATTACCTCACCCAACAAGCATATTTCAAATGATTGGAGCCCTGGGTAGCTTCATAACAGATAGATGCGGGGGTAGGACAGGCAATATAACCGGAACTTTTCGCAGTCTTAAGACACTGTGAGAATCGCTTGCCAAGACGACTCAACCAGACAGCCAGAAGCTAGAATTTAGAATTCCATTTATCAGACTGGACACCTTTTATTGGAGTATTTAAAAGGACTTACAAAACAGCCCAGGAAAACTCTATCAGTTTAACAAGGAAACCGGAACTGAGGAAACCGAACACACGGAGTCATAGAGGGAATTATCTTATTAAAATAACGACCCCCAAGAACACGTGTAAGAGACCTATTCAAATACCTTCATTCATCTGAGCAAAAAGTCTGTGAGCCAGGATTGGCATAAGTTGTCATTTTACATTCTATATTTTTCATTACTAACATGTGAACTAATATGTATATATTACCATGTGAATATTAATATTTGAAAATCGCTAGTGGATGTCCAAGTCATTTGAGGCTGGCAACCTCAGCGTATAGAATGATGATTTCATGAACCACTACTACAAGGCCTGGTGACTGCGTTATCGCTAGTTTCTTAAAGAGAACTAAAATCATAGGTAGTCCCAAGTTCTATATGGAGCAGGGAGGGAAAGATGAAAGAAATGATGTACATTCTAAGTATAAAATTTACATTTTTAAACCAGTGTAAATGTCTATGTTAACACATTCACTTTAAAATTAACGAAAGTTTCAAACTTTTCAACCAGCGTAGATATAAATGAAAACAAATTCAATTTATATCGTGAACACTTTTCAGTCAGTGGAGATGTAAATGTAAACATTTTCTATCTGTACTATTAACCTTTGTATAAAACCTTCGTAAAATAAAGATAAAGCTATTCAATTTAAATGTAAAGAAAGTTTTCTCTCGAAGAATTACGTTTAATTCTCATCGAGGTTAAAGTCTGAGTAGATGGGTTGGTATAATAGGAGACAGGGGACACATATGTATGTGTCGGGAAACGAAATACTCAGGAGAGCGTTTCGTTTCTATTCTTTTACCATAGTTGTTGGTGGTGGTACTAGTTGAGGGTACTATCTCTGGAACAAGAAGAGAACAGTGGCCTGAGCTGTAAGACAAGGGACAAACTTTGTAGACACTCCCTGACACTTCATGACACTCAATGTGGGCAATCCGGAGCCAATAACAATAAGGAACCAGAAGCTAGAACAGACATATACATTTACTTACCTAGGATGCAGAGTAACACCAGACGGCGGAACAAGCAAGGATATTAACAACAGAATGTTATAAGGAGAGAACAGCCTTTGCTAGTCTCAACAACATTTGGAAGTCTTTCCAGTACAGCACAAACACCAAATTAAGACTGTATGAGAGCTGTGTACTTTCTTTTCTTCTCTATGATGCGGAATGCTGGAGAGTAACAGAGAAGGAAATGTCGAAACTGTCCTCCGTCCACACAATCTGCCTAAGGAAAATTCTCCGAATCTTTTGGCCGAATACCATCAGCAACCAAGAACTGCTTATTCTGAGTAACTAGGAGAAATTGCACACGATCATAGCTGGCAGACGCTGGAGTTGGGTTGGCCACGTCCTCAGAAGGGACCCTGATACCATTACAAGAACAGCTATGCTATGGACCCCCGAAGGGAAGCGAAAGAGAGGCCGACAAAAAACAACCTGGCGTAGAACTGTGGAAGCCGAGATGCAAAGAATGAACCAGAGTTGGGACACTGTACGAAGAATGGCCGCCGACCGAACAAAGTGGAATCAATTTGTTGCTGCCCTACAAGACGCCACCAGGCGTAATGGCCACTGACTGCTTTGATGGTTGGCAGCTATGGATCAAAGAAGAAGAAGAAGAACTTCGATTTAATCATTTTAAATGTACTGCATGTTTGTCTCAGTCAATTTACTACATACACCCTAAACAGAGCTTTACCTTAATTATAGAAATTCCACTGAGTAAATCAGGGTGGAGGCTTGACGAGCTACAATTAATAATTGCTTAATTCTTTACAAAAGTTGTCGGCAGATCCTAGAGTTAACGTGCTCAGCCAATGCAGCATTGTTCTCGCTTTTCTGACTTTCTTGTGAAAAGAACTTTGAGATAGAAGCGTCATTATCCTTCCATCTACAACTCTGCCAAGAGTAATCTTGTGCGAAGGTGGGACAAAACGTCTGAACATGCTCTTTTGTGTGATCTCTGACACCTTCAGCCCTCCGGCAGTATCCTTTCTTTTTCTTCATTTTTCTCATCATCGCTTTTATTTGGTATAAATCATGCCTTTTCAGTTGTATTTTCACTATTTTGCTCTATGATGGACATAGCATAGTGAAGTCTCTAACACGCCACTCCCCTATGGCACTAATTGCTACGGGAGTAATACGTACCTTATTGTTTACCACTCCTCAGACGTATTCACGCTTCGCCAGGTTTGGTGACCCGGCCGGCGAAAATATTTTATCACAATATCGGTCTGACCACCATTTGAAGCGGCGGAGCTTGGTTATCCAAGGAGGTTGAATAGAACCAGATTTGTTTGTCTGGCGAAACACATGACAACCCGAGCATGTGAGCAAACAAATGTGATATAATCGCTTCCGGTCCTTGGTTAACAAGTAATCATGGATTTATTACATTTTAGACAATATGAGTCTACAAATGTGTTGGTGAAAGTGTTTGCAAGACATCAGATGTCCATATATGGTAATACGTGACCTTTGCAGGCACGCACCTTACTTCACGTGGGACTACTTTGAAATATCACACCCTATCTGCATGATTTGAAATGATTGGATCTTTCTGATTAGATTCATAACAGCACTGGAGGGAATATAGGCTGACAATTTCACAGTTTTATTTCTCTGTGATTTGCATGCTCGCCAAGACAACATCAGACCTCGCCACAGTTAAAACTAGATTCATAATTCCTAATTGTTATCTGGACCTTTTATTGGAGAACCAGATAAGACTTATAAAGTACAGGAAATCTCTTTCAAATTTTAATAAGGAACACTGGAACTAGGAAATTGAAGAAACACGGAGTCAGAAAGGGCAATCTATTGTAAAATTAAAAGAAATCCCAGACACGTGTTGTAAGAGAACGATTCGTCTCTTCTATTCATCTGTGCGACAAGTCTGCAGCCAGGATTGGCGTAAGTTGTGATTTACATATCATATTTTATTACTAACATGTGAACTAACATGTATATGTACATATTACAATGTGAATTTTATTGTGTGAACCTCGCTTTTGGATGTCAAAATCATTTGAGGCTGGCAACCTCAGCGTATAGAATGATGATGCATGAACAACCACTGCACGGGCTGGTGATTGCTTTATTGATAGTTTTGTAAAGAGAACTAAAAGCATAAAGTAGTTCCAGATTCCCTATGGAGCAGGGAAGGAAAGATGAAAAGAAATGATGTACATTCTAAGCATAAGACTTACATTTTCAAAGCCGTGTAAATGTCCCTATAAACATATGCACTTTAAAATTAATGTAAGGTTTCACGCTTTAAACCAGTGTAAATGTCCCTGTGAAAATATTCATCTTAATTAATAGAAGTTTCAAACTTTTCCACAAGTGTAAATATAAATGACACATGAATGAATTTATATTGTGAACACTTTTCAAACAGTGCAGATGTAAATGTAAAACATATTATATCTGTACGTTTAGCCTTTTCATTTAAATGTAGTGTAAAGCTAAAGCTATTCAGTTTAAATGTAAAGGAAGTTTTATCCCGAGTTATTAAATTTAATTCTCATCGAGGGTAAACTTTGAGTTAAGTGGGATGGTGAAATAGAAGGGGAAAGAAGGGGGGGGGGGCACATTACTATGTGTCGGAGAACGCCATACTCAGAAGAGCTTTCTTTTCTATTCTTCTTTCACAGTTATTGGTGGTACCAGCAGAACGTACTATTTCTGGAACAAGACGGGATCAGTGGCCTACGCTTTAAGACAAAGGACGCACTGTGTAGACTTTCCTTGAAGTTTCTTGGAGACGAGCTACACTCGACAACCTTGACCAGAGACGAGTGATCAGTGGGAAAAGACAGAACCGTCATTGGCAGCTAAGTTCAAACATATTCTGCCACCTGAACTTCTTAACCCTTTTCGCAATCCCCAAATACGAGGATAATAGCTTTTCTTTAGCCTAACTATTCAAATTATTTTCATACTGTTAATACTAAAGTGATTATTAAATTTTGTTATTTTGTAATGTTACAAATTTAACTTCGATTTAATCTTTTAAATGTGCTACATGTTTGTCTCAGTCAAAGTTACTAAACACACACTCTAAACCGAGCTATATATTATTATTATTGCACTGATTAACTCAGCGGTGGGGGCTTAACGAGCTAGAACAACCATTGCGTGAAATTTTCATAAAAGTGTCGGCAGATTATAGAATTAACGTGCTTAGCGACAGCCAGCATTGTTTTCGCTTATCTGAATATCTTATGAAGACTCCCATGTGATAGAAGCTTTACTACTCTTCTATCTACATTTCTGCCAAGAGTAATCTTGTGTACAAATAGACTTCATTGAAGCCTATATTAGATACTCTTGAGTTTTGGCCTTTGTTGGACCACTACTGCAAAGCAGGGGAGGCAATACCGTCACAGAAGGTAGACACCTTTGAAGGCACATATTAGATACTCTTGAGTTTTGGCCACTGTTTGACCACTACTGCAAAGCAGGGAATGCAACCCGTGACAGTAACTGAATTTCAATGTATGGAGTCATCTTGGGAATGATCCAATACCATAATTTCCTCCGTAAGGTACTTCGGTCGGTCGGTCGGTCTGCCACACTTTGCACACTGTCGTTTGTGCACTTTTTTTCTATTATCGAGAGAGTGCATTAACTTTCGACTACAGCTAAGGGGGTGCAACTGTGGTTGGAAGTTAGACAATAATTGTATTGTTTCCTCTTATATGTTCTCTCCCGAAAATAGCAATGTGTGACGGTGTGCATTAAATCAACAGACAATCAAGATACTCTTCTGTCCTGTTTCATTCGGGAAACGGATTTAACTCGTCATTTATCTTAAAAATAACCTTAAAATGTACGTTTTTAAATTGTTTCTTCAAGACAAAATTTTAATTTAAAGTATTCAGATTTATTATTATGGATCAAAATGATAAGATGGCTAAAAGGAAGAAACGATCGCGTCATTCACAGCGAACAAGCGAGACTATAGACGAAGCAGCAATGTAATACATGTAACAGAAACAATACACTATAATTAAAAACCTGCCAATTTTGGCGGGTTGTTGCTAGTGTTGAGCATAAATGCTTTATACATATCTACTTCTGCTGTTGTAATTTGCTGTACTATTTTTTTGTAATATCTGTTTCAAAGTGATCAAAGTTTCTGTTACTGCATTACACTAAAAGAAAATGTGTTCCTCTGTCTCTTTGACGTTTAGTCTACAAAGTTTACATGTGGATACAATTGTAATTTTATTGCTTTCTCTGTGTATGATCGGTATTGAGTTAAATAATAATATGTAAGTTGTTTCTTTCACTCTTGGTGATGCGTTTATTTTATGTAAATGTGTGAAAACCTGTGAGTAATCTGATATATCTTTATTCTTTGGTATAAACGATGTTCTTGTGCTAACACTAACTCTTTGGTTGCTCGGTTTATTATCGTTTCGTTTCCTTGTACGAAGTTTTTTTTTTTTAAAACCATGTTGACCAATGTTATTGGTATAAGAAATTAGAACAACTTTTCATTGTGCTACAGTGAGTAAACTATCACGGTATATTACTGACTATTCATTAACTTACTACAAATATTCCCCTTAGTCATATATATTACAGTTAACGCTTTTTCTGTTGCTGATCACTTGGAAATGGCAACAGCATTGACAAAAAAAATAACTTCTTGACGCTATTTTTAAGATTAAAACAAATGTATCAGGAGTATATGCATACTGAATCACAAACAAATGACAAGATGCTTGAATTTTATGCTAACAGTCAATTCAACAACTTATTAACTCTAACAAATCTGAACAACGCTAGTCAGTCCTAAATAACTTTGCAGAACATAAGGTTAAAAAAAAAACTTGGCTTATTGTAATCATCATTTATAGAAACAAAATGGCATAACAGTCATCATTGCAAACTCTGTCGTGTAAGAAAAACAGACTTGCATCACACAGCCATCAGTAAGCTTAGTGTTGATCACTGAGAAGCACCAGGATTATTGTAGTATTTGATGTTGGCAATTATCCAGAGCATGGGCAACGCAATGTTACTAGCAAAGTCAAATGAGCTCGTAGGTTCTTTAACGTCTGCAACTAGCAAAGACATATAACCTCGTAAATTCTTTAACTTCTGTAACTATTAAAGACATCTAAACTCGTAGATTATTAAACTTCTGTAACTAGCACAGACATCTAAACTCGTAGATTATTAAACTTCTGTAACTAGCAAAGACATCTAAATTCGTAGATTATTAAACTTCTGTAACTAGCAAAGACATCTGTACTCGTAAGTTCTTTAACTTCTGTAGGTAGCAAAGTAATTTGAACTAGTATATTTGTTTAACGCCTGTCGTAGTGAATGTTTATAAAAACACTTCAAGAATCATAACGTTATGACCTTCTTGTTATCGTGAAATGAGTCTCGTTCATCATTCCTCGGGGCGTCATATAATGTATATGCACCAGCCCCACAGGTGGGTCAAATAGTACGATTGTCACATAAAGCCCCGTATAATAAACGTATCTGTTATTGATTTGTAAGTTATTGCTTCAAATCAGATGCTGAAATCCTTTTTTTGCGAGAAGGTATCCAGAGAGTAAACTGAAAACACTGGGAGGTCCTTTTATTTAAACATATCTTAACATCTTCTTCGTAGTACCATGCCTGGTAGCGTAGGTGATAATATCTTGTTGACCCGATATTGATCCGCTGTTCACTTCGTGGTAAGGACCATGTCCTCTTGCATTTTAGCTCTACATTTTTTAAAACTCCTTCGGTATAAGTCGGTGTATCTCAAACTTCACTCAGTCGCCTACCTCCGTCAATATCTTTTGTCATATTGGCTAACAACTGAACTTATATCGCTTACTTACTTACTTAGTCGCTCCTCTTCTAAACTGAGGCTTGCCCGATAGAGCGCCAAACTATCCTTTCGGCTGTCTTCCTCCTGGCCTGGTATCTATCTAGCAGTAATACAAGATTAGGGAGAGGAAGGGCAGAATGGAAAACGGAACTGTGGGCCCGATTATCAACCCTTGGAAACTAAGTTCTGTTTGTCTATCTAACAAGTCTATCTGACCCTGCTCTTGAGTTAGGGACGACAAAGACAGCAGGGGGAGAGAACTGGCTACCACATCTCATAAGATGGACCTAGTATAGAGAAGGCGTTAACAACACAAAGCGAGGAATGGAACTCATCACCCCACTCTCGATACTGGACCAAGTATGATGAAGTCTCTAGCACTTCGCTCCTCTAAGGCAGTATATGCTATGGAACTATCTTTACCATTTATCTTTGATGAGACCATTTGCTTGCTTACATCTCCCTGTTGGCTTCTTTGTGTTGTTCTACAGGTCCCCCATATTTCCTTTGGCAGCAGCTTCCTCTGCTTCCTTTGGCAGCAGCTTCCTCTGCTTCCCTTGTCAACTCTTCGATATGCCTCCTCTTGTCTCTTTTGATGTTTCTTCTTACTTCTTTGTTTGCTTCTATGCACACTTAATGATCCTTGGCTTTGCAGCTTCTGGTTTTGCTTCTGCTTAAATCTGCTTTTTTGTTTTTCCTGTCTTCTATCTTGTTTATGGTTTCTGTTGTGATCCATGCTTTGTGCTGATATTCTGCTTTTTCCAGTACCTCTTCACATGTCTAGTTTTATATATTTTGTATTTGTTGCCTGTGGTCTTCCGTATCCCCAGCTGTAGGAGTATCTGGTATTTGTTGGATATTGGGATTGAAAACATTTATCTTATTTCCTGATTTCTGAGATATCCCACATCATACTGTTGTCTATAGCTATGTACTGTTGTAAATTTGTTAACTTTTAAATTGTGTTTTGCCTAACAGAAGATGGTGATCTAACGGTTTAACAGAAGATGGTGATCTAACGGTTTAACAGTGTACAACTGTTCACCTATCTTTCACATTCTCATTGGTTTAAAAATCTTCTACTATACTTACCTCTCACATCCTCGTTAATATTTTCTTTTCTCTCCTCAAAATTCATATCTCCGTTTTTTCCTCCCATTAAATTTCTATTTTATGTCCCTAAATCCATTCCCAGGTGCAGGTTAATCGAAGCATTATTTCAGAAAAATATAAAAGACTACCTTAGTGAACATCGTCTGGCAGAAGGGCTAGAGCCCAATCTTCTCGAGGAAAAACGTTACCGCATTATAAATCTTGCTGCGTCACGCCGCAGTCCACCAAGATGTAAATGCGTGTCTTTGCTTGAGTTAAAGAAGGCAAAGGCAACAAGGAAAGTAGCTGAAAACTGGTGAAGTGAAGTCTTTAACACTTAATTCCCTACGGCTGTATCTGCTTTGAGTGTACCATTTCGCTTCCTTACTGGAAGCCACTGAGATGTGCTCATTTAGCAAGATGATGATGATGCTATAGACAGCTCAGAAATATCATGGTGAGGTCCTGATGAGGTTTGGAGGGAAGCTTGGGTGAAGATGCAAAGTTAAGAAGTCAATAACATTCCGGACATGTTCTAGGAAGAGTAAAATTGGATCGCATGGCAACAACGGGAAAGAGTGAGGCAAGAATAAACACAGGAAGACAGAAAAAGAAAAATAATAGATGGACTGACACGCATGACATGGGAAGAAGTCACCTGCAGATTTCATTAGGAACAGCAGTGACAAGTGAAAAATAGTCGTATAAGAAGTGGAGAGATGATTGCTTACATCTGTGATGCTGCAGATTATTAAGTCTAACCCTTCTCTCTCTCTCTCTCTCTCTCTCTCTCTCTCTCTCTCTCTCTCTCTCTCTCTCTCTCTCTCTCTCTCTCTCTCTCTCTCTCTCTTCTTCTTCTTCTTCTTCTTCTTCTTCTTCTTCTTCTCTCTCTCTCTCTCTCGTTTCCTAGCTATGTAATTTTATTGTGTCCATCTGAACAAGATAGACATCACTGTCCTTGACAGTTATGTGCGTAATACCACATGTTCTAGCAGTTATACTTACACATTATCATCATCATTTTAACCTTCATCTTCCCAAAAAGGGGTATGGGCCTTCAACAGACTCATGTCAAGTCCTCCTGTTCCGTGTCATCAGTTCAAGGATATCCATGTCTTCCTCATTTCTCTCATTTCTGTCTCAACTTCTCTTCTCTATGCATTTTTCGGTCTCTGTCTACGTGTCTCACCTTGGGGATTCCAGAAGAGGTACTACCTTGTAATGCTATCAACAGGTGTCCTCAGTATGTGTCATATCAATCGCCAGTATCTCCTTCTTATTTCTTGTTCCACTGGTACTTGTCTGTTTCTTGTCATCATTTGCATATTAGTGGTCTTGTACAATTTCATTTCGTCTTCTCTACGCAATGTACTTACATTTATCTGGCTATTTTTTCTCTCCCTGTTCCCCGATTATCTCCCTCTGTCCCCTTGTATACTTACATGTTAATTGTTTTACTGGTTTTAATTATTTATTAATCTATTTACGTTTTTATTTTTTGCTTCTTATGATCCAAATGTCCATGCTGGTCCCCTTGCAGGTAACCTGCATCAAAGCATTCTTATAATATGCCATAGGGGATCAATAATCCTTTTCGTTCCCTGTCTTCCCTGAGATCTCTCGGGAACTAAACGGGAAACACACTTTTGAAGTGTAATAATTTCCTCAATCATCTGTTGACAGACCACGTTAAAAACATAACAATCTCGTACAGAAAAAAAGGAATTATACATAGTTTACTTAATGATTATAAACCTATCCTGCTGGCTGATCGTTTTTAGTAATATGCCATACTAATGGGCAACCTGAGATTAAGTCCCCACATTCGGTATTCGTCGAAGTTAAGTGGCTCTATGTGTGCAATTACTAAAACGGGTTAGCCACTTGAAGTAATACAACCAAAAAGTTCAAGGGTTAATCTTAGGACTTTTATCGGCTCTTGTGTACAGAAATGTGTACAATGTCTAATAGTAATAGAAGAATACTGTATTGAAATTCCTGGGAAAATTTAGCCTTCTCATGATAGCAGACATCAAACAGGGCACTCCAGTAACTTATATCCAGGGATTGGCAAGAGCTATCGTTTCGACCTAAATATTCCATAACGGTTTATCTCAAGACTAATGCTGCAGGATTAAGAGGTCTTATGAGATTTTAAAGAAATTTGATGTTTCCATTTGCTGTAAATATGTCAGACATTTTTGGGAGAGGAAGCGCGTGGGCATTTAATGAGGAAATGTTTTATGTGCCGTTTTCATTATATATATATATATATATATATATATATATATATATATATATATATATATATATATATATATATATATATATATATATATATATATATATATATATATATATATATATATATATATATATATATATATATAATAATAATAATAATAGTTGCCCATCGCAAGCAAAGATGGCGACAGCTTCAGACTTGAGTTGTGACACATCTGTGCCGTGATCTCATGTGGTTGATTAGTCCTATTTTGGCCCTACCACATACGGGGCACACATGGTTAGAGTCGATAATAGTGTTGCTGTGCATTCTGACCTTTCTTGCAGCACGCTTGCCTTCTGCCTTATCAGCTAAATTCTGGTCTGCAATGCGAGCGCCCTGAGAAATGTTTGTCCTCCATAGTTTATTGTTGACATGTCTATAACATCAATTATGATCTACCGGTACTGACTTGGACACCCATAAGAACTTTTAGTTTTCAATAACGCCTTGGCAATCCATGTACACTTGTATGTCTGGTATTAATTAGTCAAATTTTATTCCATTGACCTTTTTTCACGTCTACCCATGTCATTTTTGAGGGTTGCTCCATACTTTCATAGCCAGTGCTTCCAGATACCTTTTATCACAAAGACCCAGTGAAGATGAAATGGAGTGGGTGGGTATGAAATGAACAAAGGAGATAGGGTACCCTCATCAGAGCATGCAACGGAAAGAGCACACCATTACACATTCCCGTTATTTTTGGCGGGTTACTGCAGACCCGAATAGAGAAGGGCGGCTACCACGAAATCCACATGGGAAATCAAGAGCTAGTGATACAGACCTCTAGGACGACCTGAAGGACCGAAGACTAGATTGGAACCAGTCCAGGAGGAAGACATTTAAACAAATAAAGAAGGGAAATCCGAGGCCTGTAAACAGTAAATAAATAAATATTTCACAGGTATGTTTCAGGTACTCGTCAGAAGTAACTAAGTAGAAAACTAAACAACAGAAAAACAACAGAAATGAGAGGCTTAACGAATAATCGAACCCAGAACCTCCCGAACGGCACCACCGTCTAGTGTGATTCGCTTCCGTAGATAGGCGGTGGTGCCGTGGTTTTGGGTTCCATGCTCCATTAAGCCTCTCACTTCTGTTGTTTTTCTGTTGTCCTGTTTTTCTACTTGTTTACTTCGCACGAGTACCTGAAACATACCTTTATGTGTGTAATATTTATTTATTTACAGGAGAAAGACAGCCGACAGGATAGCATGGCGCTCGCTCTGGCAAACTCTACACTCAGGGTAGAAGAGGAACGACTAAGTAAGTAACTAGTACTTGGCTGTCTCTTTTATAATGTTGTTACAGTTCTTCTTCTTCTTCCTCGTTCGCCTTCAGACTTCCACATTTATGACTCTAATAAAGGCAGCAGTCAACTCAAGGTTCACAGGTCATCATTTTTCGACTGCGCACTGGGCACAACAGATTGAGATACCATCTGTACCACAAATACAAAATTGGTGCAACAGATCTCTGCACCTGCGGTACCAGCCCGATGACAGTCGAACACCTGCTGCAGTACTGCCCAACCTACAGTAATGAACGGGGTAGCATATGGCAACAACCTACTTCTGTCAACGAAAAACTGTTCGGAGATGTTACAGTTCGTATAGTCTTGTTACATCTGCCCTGCTGTGTGTGTAATAATTTAACTCCTCTGTCTCAGCGCCGCGTTCTTTTGATTTTTTTGTTTGTTTCCCAAAGACATTCTTTCTGAGTCTTCTACACCAAGATTTTTTAATACCGAGAAATACAGGATGATCGGGAAATCTCTCCACAGTGGGTTCAGTCCTTTAATAATATGAATGTAACATTTTATGATACAGTAAACAGTATTATTTTAATTGACATTAATTAGATTTACTTTACTACTACATAAAAGTAATATTTTTTTAAAAATTATTTTCGCGTAAAGCATTAGTGTCTGTTTAAATAATTTAAATTGCTATGTAAAATAAAGAAATTTAGAGTTGTAAATTACGACCTTTTAATAATAATTTTATCATTTTGATTGTCTCCCTTGATTCATAATATTCAAGCACTGAACCCACTGCGGAGAGACTTCTCGATCACCCTATAGTTGTACAAGGGGATTGACATAAGTCTTGGGCCTGACCATGAAGGAGTCACAGGAGGAAGATGAAACTTGGCACATTTAAAGTTCATCATATTTGCCCTGAATGTGTGAAGTACGCGTTTGTTTCTTCAATGGGTTTTCCCGCTATGGTGCACGGCGCAATGTACCCTATTGACCGGATCTGCTGCTCCAAAGATTTGACAAAACAATGGAAAAGAAGGAGGCCAGAGCTGTGATAAAATTTCTGATGTTTCAGGGAAAAACACCTACAGAAATACACAGGCAGATGGAACCAGTGTTTCGGGATTCTTGTCCTTCATATACTTCGGTTAAAAAAAAACTGGTGTCAACAGTTTAAGCGCGGCCGCTCAAATGTTGCTGATCTGCCAAGATCTGGTAGACCAGGCTCAGAGTGCAACGATGAAAATGCAACAAGAGTGAAGAAAATCATTGACCAGGATCGAAAAATGACAATTGTGGAGATAGCTAGTAGAGTAAAACTAAATGAAAGAACAGTTTATAGAATTTTACACAACAGACTGAACATGAGAAAAGTGTGTGAACGCTGGGTTCCGCGACTGTTGATGCGTGAACAGAAGCAAACAAGGGTAAATTGCTGTCAACAGTTGCTCAAAAAGTGTCAGTCAAAAAATTTTTTGGAGACCATGGTGACAGTAGATGAGACTTGGGTACACCACTATGACCCCGAATCCAAAATTGCCAGCATGCAATGGAAAACCCAGGGCTCCCCAACACCTGTCAAGCAGAGAGCGCAGAAATCTGCAGGAAAAGTAATGCTGACTGTTTTTTGGGACGGCAAATTTGTCCTTTTGAAAGATTATCTGCCTCGTGGCAACACAGTTAATGGACAGTACTATGCAGATCTTCTCACCAAACTAAGAAAGGTTGTGACCAGGAAACGAGGGATAACGCGCACTCAAAAGCTTCCTTTGCTTCAAGACAACGCGCCCTCTCACAAAGCACGGCTTGTGCAGCTAGCAGCCAACGATTTGAATATTGAAATTCTTCCACACCCAACATATTCTCCAGATTTATCTCCATCAGACTTTTTTCTATTCCCAAATCTTAAAAAACAGCTAAAAGGAAATTATTTTGACAGCGATGAAGAGGTTGTACTGGCATGTGATGACTGGTTTAGTTTGAAAAAGAGGGTGTTCTTCTACCAAGGACTTTTCAGGGTCAAGCAGAGATGGCAGAAGTGAGTCAATTCAGACGGTGGCTATATTGAAAAGGAATAAACACTATACAAAATTTCAGCTCTCTGTGACATGTCCTTCATGGTCAGGCCCAAGACTTATGTCAATCCCCTTGTATATCTGGGGCGTTACATATTTTTTTCTCTCTATTGGCATATTTTATTGGTCTCCTATTTTTGTGGTGTTTTTTTCTTTTCTTGAAATGTAGGTATGTCATAAAGAGAGCGTCCGATTGGCAGAGTGGTTAGAGCTGTGGTCTCTCGCGGCACAGGTGCCAGGTTTGAATCACGGTACCGACACGCTTCAGTCTACCCAGCTGTAAATAGGTAGCTGACTTTGAGTTAGGGAAGCTAAAAGGCAGCGAGGATGGAAACTGGTTCCCCCACCACCTCCCGTTGCTGGACCTAGTATGGTGAAGTCTTTAACACGTTTCTCCCCTACTATGGTGTCGTGGAATATTCTAATCCACATATATAAATTAAAGGTAAATATAAAGCCTAACAAATAAATCTAATAAAGAAAAGAGCAATGGTAAAATAACAGTGCTGTCACAAGGAATGTACTCGAAATCCCCTTTGTTTTATGCTTCGTCTGCAAATTGTAACGCTTTCACGTTGATAGTAAAAGCCTACTATATTATTACCCGCTTTCTTCAATGAAACGTGTGCTGTATTTCTTGGAAAAACATTGAGATACCAAGCTGATCAATGACCTAATTTAAATATTTCATTCATTCCATTTTATACACGGCGTAACTAAAGACAGATGGACTAAAGGATAGAGAGAAGGGAGAGGCATAAAGCCGAACACGTGCAACACAAAACACGCGTCGCGCGATACACAATTACTACTATCACGCGTGTAAGGCCACATGCACTAACTTTTTCAGACGGACAGTGATAAATTCACTACCCTTCCCAGAGTTAGGTTTTAAAAAACCTGGGAAACGCTTATTAGAAAAGATAACATTATATGGGTTTACGTTTGAAAACATTACAGTACCCAGACAGCACATCTTCGAAACAGGAGGTAGAAGAAATTGCATATTTTGAACGCAGCCACTTAGCTCTATTAAATATATATATTTGGGTTCCTTAGGGTTTGCTGACAAAGAATATGTACAACGTTATGCAAATAGTCTAGGAATTAACAAGTTATAGCCAAAATAAAATGATGGTGCTGTCAGACAACACCCAAAATCAGAATCGCTCAGTGGTAGATTTTTTTTACACCACCATTGTACGGGAAATGGGCCACAAGTTACATTTGAACTGATTGGCTGGAATGATATGTAAGGCTAAACACGATTAGTCGGACTATAAATACTATTTTTGGTTGTTAGGGGAGACGTAGGAAGTTAAAATTTTTTCAAACACTTGTCGAAACGTGGCTCCATTGGCCAGACTCGCTGATATACTCACTTAGGAGCGTTAGTTCGAGACCACTAGTCAAATAAGCTTGATAAAGCAACAGTGCGTTGAAGCCAGCTCATATTTTTGCTAAATAAAAGCCTGGAACATAAGCAGATGGGAATTTGTGCCAGTAGTTGTGCCAGAATTCATTGCTAATCAACGTATCTGTGTTTGTTTCCATGAATTGTGGTAAGCTTGAAACATTCAGTATCTTTTAATGAAAATTGAATGTGAATTGTTAATTTATGCCTGTATATATGTGTAGTTCAGTAGCAAACATGATGTAAAGCCTATAATGCTCCAGCCTGAACAGAAGGTGTCGGAGGAAAGTAAAACTGCATGGAATGGCCAAACAGTACACTGACACCTAGATTATTGATTAGACAGAAATAATGCTGGAAGTGCAGAGGCGTAGTAACCATTAAGGAGATTAATACTGGTATAAAGTATTTCAGATGAAGCTGACAGTTGGCCTAACGCTCTGAACTCAATGTTTGTGATGTATTGTGCTCAATGTAAAAAGAGAGTATAAATTAGTTATGAAGTAGAAGGTACATCCTTCTTGTTTTCAGGGACCGTGGTCTTGATGGTATTGAGCAGCACCTGGTCAGAGCTTTGCTGAATCCAGAGTCGGACAGCATACTCCTTGGTCCATTTAGCTATCAGTGAGGTGTCTCCAGAGCCCAGGGGAGAAATCGAGCAGAGGAGTCTTTTCCTGCCGCCATCACGCAAGATAAGCTGATGTGGCCAGCTGAGCTCAAAATTATGTACCCCATCTTAAAATGACCTTGTAAAAATAACATTAAGAGGGGAATTAAATTGTTTTAATATCAGGAACTGAGAACATCTCCAATACTAGGTCCAATAAAGACAAACTATTGAAGTCATGATGACAAATACCAACAGAGCTTGAACAAAACAAAACCAGTATTACCTCATATTACTACTACACAACTGACACACATAGGATACTTTTAATAATATATGTCATTACAATATTCTTATTGATAAATTCTGTACATATAACTTGTAAGTAAAATTGATTGTGATTCCTGGTTCCCTTTGTATTTGAATCAGGACACATATTCATTCATAACAGCAATGAATACATATTGTTATTTGAAAAGTTATCAGTGACTCCTTTAAGATATCCTTTAGAGTGTTATATGTATGTGAGTGTCACAGTGTTGTCAAGTGTGGTGGAATAAATTAAATTGTTTATCTGTCTGTTGTTGTTATGACTTACACTTCATCATACACATACCCTAGACATACAACGTAGTCATCACACTATTCCAGAATAATTCTGACTGAGGTATACATATGTGGCAGCAAGTAAGGTTATATATCATACACTACTCTTATTAGATATATATACCTTCACAGCTGATCTCAGTCAGTACACTAAGTCCCCTATAAATATTTATAACATCTCACTTCACCACATATGGGATTACAGTACTTTGTACCTTTTATCTCATAAAGATCTGATTGGAATTTGGAACTCAGTATATCCTGTCATGCTTCAACTCTGTTGTCATATAAGTGGGTTTTTTTTATTTTAAATTTTTAAATCTACTGCTTACCTCCTTTATGACTTCGAGGAAAGGAGGTAAGAATATATATATATATATATATATATATATATATATATATATATATATATATATATATATATATATATATATATATATATATATATATATGTATATATATATATATATATATATATATACAGAGAGAGAGAGAGAGAGAGAGAGAGAGAGAGAGAGAGAGAGAGAGAGAGAGAGAGAGAAGAAACACGTGAATAAGCAGAAGAATAAGAGCGAAAAGATGATGATATATGGTCCCATGTATTTTCAAGATGTTTGTACAGGTAACGAAGAAAGAATTGGACCCAGGGCCGTAGATAGGACTTAATTAAAAAAAGGGGGGGGGGGGAAATACAATTTTTTTTTTAATGCACTATTTTGGTACCGGTACAGTATAATTTCCCCCCCCCCCCCTATCTACGTCCCTGATTGAACCACTACACCCTCAAGCATATTGTAAGAGGTGACCAATATAAGGTTGTGCATGGGAATGGCAACCTGATCATGTAAACTACATCACTATAGAAACACCACTTTATGAACAAATCACGTGACTGCCTGGGTGCTGCCTTCCTGCAAGGGGACTAGCTGCAACAGGATAAAAAGGAAATTGGATGAACGAATGAACGGTGAATTAATGAATGGTGAATGAATGAATCAGCCAATGACTAAATGGGGAATGAATGAATCAGCCAATGACTAAATGGTAAATGAATAAATCAGCTAATGACTAAATGAATAAATCAGCTAATGAATGAATGAATGGTGAATGAATAAATCAGCCAATGATTAAATGGTAAATGAATAAATCAGCCAGTGAATGAATATGATAATCCATATGCCGAAACATAGTAAAAATGAATACATTAAGAACTTGTACATTTAAGCTTAGAGATTTGTTTTATATTCCTTCCGCTTTCATCTTGATAATCCAAGAAAATCCGGAGCACGACCCAGGTGCGAAATGTGATCAAAGTTCTGTCGAAACATTTTGAAGTACCAGTCTCCAAGTCATCACATCTCTGTCCAGATGTCAAATTATGACATGTTTGTCACTCCGTGTACACAGTACTTATTGGTACATAGTTCGTTTTTCATGTAGGACACAAGTTCTGTCAGAATATGAAGTAACAACATAATTCAGGAGAACTAAACCAATAGACGCAGCTGTTTGTACGCGACCAAAAAGTATGTACGGATCTCTGCTTTGAAATCACCGATGTACTAGTCAGTTGGAAGGTACTTGTAACGACGCGATGGAACACGGTTGTTTGATGAAGAAGTCTTGGACGAGGACAGCAAAGCATTTTGATGTGAAAGCAACTCTAATTTGCATATATAAAAATTATAACACGACACACCTGGATTGTAGTACATAGATTATGTCAATACTACCTTAGCGCAGAGGCGGAATGGCACTGTTATGGGGCCGCGGCGCTAAAAGTGCTATTCATCGTCACTTTTATAACGCTCCAAACGGAACACGGAGCCACCACTATAGCTGGTTCCCTTGCAGGAAGCATGCAACAAACATATGCTCCTACAGCAGTGGTTTCTGTGCAATTAGTTTTACATAGTGAAATTGCTAGCCCATGCGCAACCGCATGCTGCTTGTACGACATGCATGAGGTTGTACTAGTTCTATTCTTTCTTTGTCTCTAGAAAGGACTGTCAAGGGTTGCCTCCCCTTTTCTCCGCGGTGGTGGTCCAACAATGGCCAAAACCTAGAGTATCTAATGTGGGTCTTCAAAGGTGTCTGCCTTCGCACAAGATTACTCTTGGCAGAGATACAGATAGAAGGATGATGATGCTTCTACCTTGAGGGAATATTCACAAGATATTTCAGAAGTCAAAAACAATGCTGAATTTGTCTTAGCAATGTTAACTTTTATCTGCCCGACAACTTTTGTGAAGAGGTAATATATAATTTAATTTAGCTCGTACAAGCCCCCAATTAAATTAACAGTAAAATTCTTCGTATTATTATTATTGTTGGCTCTATAGGTGTAAATATATATCTGTCGTAGATTTTTGATAGGAAAATTAAGACTTGGGTTGGTCCCTTCTGAATAGATTAGAATAAGTGATACTCACAGTGAGAGGTAGTAAATAGAAATAGATTTCCACGAGTGAGATGGTAGAAATTTATAGAGGCTGTCCCAGAAATTGAGAATCTCTCTCTCTCTTTCCGCCTATCTTCTACAACAGATCCAGAGGAGTCAGACAGTCTATAAAAAATATGTATATTAATACATATCTATCCACTCACGTGCCCGCACATACAAGTGACGACAGTTAGACACACAGACGTGGGAAAACTATAACAATGATTATATAGATATTATGGGAACGAACTGATCACCACACTGAAATAAATGTAGCTGTAGTTCAATTATCATAGTAAACGTACATCACAACATATAAAATACATCAAAAACATGTACACATAGTCATAAAAAATCAAGGAATGCTACAATAGTGATAGACCCGTTTGTATGGTCCTTCCCCTGGATATAGAAAGCTCACAGTCCCGTTAGAAGAAAGTGATAACCCCAAAGAGTTACAGATACATATGATTGAGTCTATGGTTTTCCCCTTTTAAGGTATGGACAGACTTGATACTCTGCTTTATTCTAAGGGAAAATATTGTTAGCAATAACTTGCATAAAGGAAGTTACAACGTGGGTGATACCGATAAAGTGGGTTATTGATACCGATAAAGTTTGTTGTCATCATTATAAGGCGTCTATTGTTGATACATACACATACGCCACACAGGCTAAATATAGAGATACGTTGCTAAAGGATTCCGTATTACAGGCCACGCCCACACAGAGCTATTCCTAAATATGTTAAGTAGGTATAATCAGTCTTGCAATATAGCAGTAGATCCTGCTTGATTGTAATCCACCACTTGATAAGAATAGGGTTATGTTTCAAAGGTATGTGTGTTCAAGTCTACATCATCGCCACATAGGCTAGTAATAAATGTGTGTTACTACTGTCACGTCTAGAATATTGAGTGCGTGTGTTGGTTTAGTCGTTTACACCACAGGTACGTACACAAGAGTCATGGATGGCCGTAAACGACTGGTGACATTTAATACTGGTTTATTCACGTCACAACACATTGATATAAAATGCACATAGTCAGGATACAGTTCACAGCATAACACGAAATATATCTTAACACATAAGGACTGCGCACTCGGCAGTTACTATGAGATCAGCGCTATAAAGTATCATCAATAATTCAGCGCTATCTCTTCCTCAACAACTATCCTCTCACAGGAAACAATGGCCTTTATATAATTCATCAGCGCTACAAGGTATCATCAATAACACTCCTCTCACAGAAGATAATGGCCTTTATATATTCATCAATAATCCTCATCATCAGCGCTATAAAGTATCATCAATAACGATCCTCTCACAGGAGATCATGGCCTTTATATATTCATCAATAATCCTCACACAGGAAATAATGGCCTTTAAGGACTGCACACTGCAGTTATCAAAATGGCCTACACAACATCTTCAACTACTATCCTCACACAGGAAATAATGGCCTTTAAGGACTGCACCCTGCAGTTATCAAAATGGCCTATACAAAATCTTGGCCTCATAAACATTTTCACAATAATCCAAACTGCAGTTTTATACTACGCTGTACCCACAGCGAAAAATCCGTCGACATTTTGACTTCAGCACTGCGCAGGCATTTCACACTTCCCAAAAACACTGTCTTGACCTACCCGGTCAAACGCCCAGAACACTCTCTCCAAATCACACACTATAACACGCTCAACACAGTCACGAGACTTTCCCACTGTTCAACACAACTCAGTCAATCAATCATCTGCGGGCTAGCCGCGAGCTATTCTCACCCCGCTCAAAACATTACAGAATAAATATATCTCACACTTGAGATGACCAGCGTTTTTCCACGCTATCTGTAATCTATATCTCGAAACTACCACGAGATATTTTCAAAACAATTCAATAGCCAACAAGCACACAAGTGCTCCAACTCAGAATCTATCTTGACTACTAATATACTCAGATTTACGTCCCTTACACCAGTTCTGTTCTTAACATCTTACCTCACCACCGGAGAAAAAAAATGATTCTATCATTTTTTTGACAAATACATCCCCCAAAAAAGTTAAGAGGACAATGAATCTCTAACATATGCGTATAAGAATTACCTTAAGTTAAGTCAAAATAATACATCTACAAAATATACGCATTAAGTGAAATGTAAAAATGAAATATCCAATGTAATCAATTAAACATACTAAAAAATAATGCATTACAAAACCGAGTTAAGTGAATACAGAACAATTAAATAGGAAACAGCCGACAGTAAAAGAAATGACAATATCAAGCAAAAGAAAAATGATCCGTAATAAAGGTAAGTATGAAATCCGAATATGAGGAAAAACAATAATATCACATTCAAACAATTTCTTATATGTAAAATAACTACAAATATCACAAGTAGTTACACTATATTAAGTTATCCCATTAACTGACAATACAAAGAATGAAAGTATAAGAAGCGAAAGAAGAAGTATATAAGAAGGATGCGAAACGCAAACAACGCACGGAATGTAAACAAAATATAAAACCATACTGAAAAGACAACAGAAAAGAAAGAATAGAATGAAGAATAATCAACAAAGACAGATGGAAAGCAAAAGGTATGACTATAGAGAAAGTTGGTAAAATATACCAATAACTATTTAGATCAAACAAAGTATTTTATAATACATACAAACATGATCGAAAACAACAAAACAAAATATACCTATACTAATATCATAAAAAATAGTTTATAACTAAACAAAACATAATCAGTAATTTAAACAAGTTATACAAGTTATACATAACCAACTATAAATTATCGACACCACACAAAAAAGTAATAGCATAGCTATATATCTAAGTTCGACCAACGCACAATCAAGCGCTAATACAACATAACATCCAAAAAACCAACAAAAAAAAAAAACTTTCTTTAAAGAACTAAAATTACTCTACATACCAAACATAGCGCATAGTCAAGCGCTAGGCACACACAAAAACCAAAAAAATTACAATGTCCGGAAAAAAAAATATTTTCCAAAAAATACAATACAAAATTATTTCTTAACGCTAAGTTACCTAAAAATAGTATTTTAATTTAATTAATTCAAATCTATAATTAACAAAATAACAAAGAAACTAACTTTAACAAAATGAGAGATATATAACAATTCCTATATCTAAGCAAACACTAATCAACAGGTGTAAGTTTTTTCAAAAAATACGTCACAAAGAAACACATAGGAAAACACACTATTACCAACATTCAAGTTTGCAAATATATGAAAACAACGTAATGTATGTTAAGTAAGTGCTTAAATCAGATCTCTAGATTCCTCAATCAAATAACAATATCAGCAAACGCTGTTAATTTTCTCTATACAGTTCAATTTAAACTTTTAAATATTTCCGGCTGACAATCACGTTCAGCTTAGCTACAGTGTTATTTAGTTATAAATTTATTTCTATCTCCACCTGATATACTAAAAGTAACTATTGTAACACTACAACTAATGAGTATGTGCATAGGGCTGGCAAACTCATAATGTACAAAACTATCTTAACTATCACATCTGCAAAAAAAAAAACAAAAAAAAAACTTCAAGTTCTACACCAGAGTATAAAAGTCAATGATTATATGGTGTAAATAGGCATAGGTTTGTAACCAGTAAGGTTAAATATAAACCTGCTCATTGCATTCATCAATAGTAAACGACACGTCACTACCATCTAACACACTACACATTATCCAAAACACAATAGTATAGAAATAGCATCGAAATGAACTAATGCATAATTAAAATAGTCATACATATCAAGAAAAACTATTGACATCAAATGATGCATAAAATGATAATCATAATATAACAACCTATAATGATCTATACAATAGAATACAATAACATCGACTGTCCTAACAAACAAAACAAAAACAAACAAAAAATCAAACGCAAAAAAATCTCCATAGGTCTTGCCGACATCTCATAAACACTAGGGGTAACACGTCCAATGCATAGTTAGCACGCTGATATGTTCTGCTTGAAGAGATACTCGGGCACAATGTTGACCTACATTCTTGCAGCTACCGTAAACAGGAGCGCTGACCCTTATCGAGAAGTTGCCTCTGTTAAAAAAATACAAACGAAAATTTCCATTTTAATGAATGGTGAAATTTACTAAGAACAACGGAGAGGTTAAATAAACAATTACCTCGCAATGTGGTTTGTGTAGAAATCTGGTCACTTCACGATGTCATCGACTCTTCCTTTATGTTCACAACAAAGTGATGCTTTTTCAAAATCAGAAACATAACAAGCAGTAGTATTTGTGACATCATTATTATTGCTACTTTGCTTAATAACAATGATTCTAGGCTCATGTCGAGCAAAATTAGCATAACTGCCATCATTTCCTCTTTGTTTGAGACCATTATTATGTCTATAATCCCAGTCAGACTTGTTATGATTAACGTTTCTACTCCGAGCAAAAAATCTGTTAGAAAAACTATTGTACGATTGAAAACCCTTCTTGTATTTGCCTGTACCATTATTTTCAAAATTCTCGGAATAAAAATGTTGATATACATTAACTTGTCTCTTATCTCTCTGAGAAGGAAAATTATTATCATATAAATTCCCTTGGTACTTTCTAACCTTAGGAACATCTCTCCGACCAAAACTCTTTCCATTCTTTTCTTTGACAATATGCTTGTTTGCAGTATCATCTGCAGATCTATAAGTATCTTTATCGTTACGCATATAATGGGTTTCATCCTTGGAACCACTACTTATAACTTTATCCCTTGTTATCATCTTATGAGAACTTCCAAAATTAGTTACTCGTTTAATCCTTAGGCTTTTATCAGGACTGACTGTTACATTATCATTCTCTCTATTACACTGCCACCAAGAATCGTTGCCATTGGAAGCAGAATCAAAAGATCTTGGAAAGTTATATTTTCCCTGAAAAGATCTTTGTCCATCACATTTAACTTTTTTATTAGCAAAGATTGTATGATGCTGGATCTTTGCTTTTCCAACTTGTTGGCAAACAACCTTCTGTCTAGTATTGTCAACATTGACAGAAGACCATATTTTGTTGTTCAAAATAACATCGAGTAGACCCTCTACTCTTTTTGTACTTTCTGCAATTTCAACATTTTTTTGTGAAATTTCTTCACTTAATTTCCTATTTAATATGTCAAATGTGAAAACTTTACTTCTCTCCTCTGTTAGCAATCTCTCAATCTTAATCACTATTTCTCTCTCTGTCGTTAACTCTTCTAATTTGTCTTCCTCGTCCTTTTCTTTATTTGCCCTAGTTTGACATGTTTCATTACATAATTTTCCACATTTCTTATCCTGAACTTTTAATTTTTCATGTATCTCTTTCTTTTCTTTCAGTCGGCAACTGAGAATATTATTATCATCCAACACCTCATGAAGCATATTTATGTAAGTCTTTTCGCGAACATTGCTCTCAATCTTTAATTTGTCATACATCTCCTTCTTCTCTTGAACTTCTAGTCTGAGATTACCAACTTCGTCATCTTTGTCTTTCACCCGAATTTCCAACTCTTTGTTCTTGTTCAATGCTGCATCTAACGCCGCATGTACTTTAGTAAGTTCCGTGTTTGACTTATCTAACTTATTTGCAAGTTTAGAGACTGTTTCATGTAGTTTACTCACTTCAGCAGTACCTTTTAAACAATTGTCCCTTTCCCGTAGGACACTCCGTTTGTTGACTTTTATTTGTTTCTCACTTCCTAATTCCTTTTTCTGCTCATCAGGAATACCGTTATGGATTATCTTAAATATACTTTGCACTATATGTCCGTGTTCAACCTCAATATACTGTTGCAAAAACACAGGAAGGTGCCGTAGCAAATTAACCACATCCTAAGCCATTACCAAATTACAAACAAACTTAAAGTTATGTTCAGCAAATAACTCTAGGGATGCCGATACATTAACCAAAAAATCGTCCATCACCAATGCTCCGAGTCGTGGGCCTCTCAATCCCTTATTATCTCTACCTACTACCAATGCACACTCCAACATAGGCCTTATATCTGCAGGATCCATATCATGATCCATGGTGATTCAATCACTCAGTCAACTATATATCTATACCAGTATAATTATTAATATCGCAAGTTTATGTCCCAAGAAGTTCTGACAATTACCCTTCCATTTCACACAGTTAAGTATCTATACCAGAAATTGCAATTATTTATTAATTTTGTATCGACAATTCCTCTTCAAAGAACCTTTATAACATCATATTCATATGAGGGAAGTCATCATATATCATACAACCATCAATACCTATGCATTAAATCCTAATAATCTGTCAGTATAGACCTAGACAACAAAAACAACAGTTATCAACAGAATAAGCATAGGAAGGCTCGCTGACATAGTAAAGGCGACACAGTTCACACAACAACGAAAACCACTTATCTTGAATGAAAACAATCCCGTTCCTTTCCGCAAACACCCTGGATATCACAAAGTTCAATGGTAAAACAATCGACCACAGAAAGGCATTGGAACTTGACACCTTTTCCCTCAGGTCCTCGATTCAGCACACTACGTGATTGCACATCGCACAGGAAAACAGGAAATGGGTCACCGTCTGTCAATTTCGTTGAAAGGAGGTACACCGCTCGTTCATACTGCCTGACGTTTACTTGAACTGGTACTCTAGGACTGGAAAAGGTAACATTGCCACTCTTGTACTGTGGCACACTTGTAGAAGGATTGACCTTATTTGGGTATCCGCCACTATATACTTGAACTTGTATACAGACGCCACTGTATATCATGACATCTCATAATCTTGAGTAATAAATTCCTTTATTTGCGAATATGGCATGAGTATCCGGTCCTATAATTACTGGAAACCAGCAAATGATACCGATAAAGGTGGTTATTGATACCGATAAAGTTTGTTGTCATCATTATAAGGCGTCTATTGTGGATACATACACATACGCCACACAGGCTAAACATAGAGATACGTTGCTAAAGGATTCCGTATTACAGGCCACGCCCACACAGAGCTATTCCTAAATATGTTAAGTAGGTATAATCAATCTTGCAATATAGCAGTAGATCCTGCTTGATTGTAATCCACCACTTGATAAGAATAGGGTTATGTTTCAAAGGTATGTGTGTTCAAGTCTACATCATCGCCACATAGGCTAGTAATAAATATGTGTTACTACTGTCACGTCTAGAATATTGAGTGCGTATGTTGGTTTAGTCGTTTACACCACAGGTACGTACACAAGAGTCATGGATGGCCGTAAACGACTGGTGACATTTAATACTGGTTTATTCACGTCACAACACATTGATATAAAATGCACATAGTCAGGATACAGTTCACAGCATAACACGAAATATATCTTAACACATAAAGACTATGAGATCAGCGCTATAAAGTATCATCAATAATTCAGCGCTATCTCTTCCTCAACAACTATCCTCTCACAGGAAACAATGGCCTTTATATAATTCATCAGCGCTACAAGGTATCATCAATAACACTCCTCTCACAGGAGATAATGGCCTTTATATATTCATCAATAATCCTCATCATCAGGAATTAATGGCCTTTATATAATTCATCAGCGCTATAAAGTATCATCAATAACGATAATCCTCTATCAGGAGATCATCATGGCCTTTATCATCAATCAATAATCCTCACACAGGAAATAATGGCCTTTAAGGACTGCACACTGCAGTTATCGAAATGGCCTACACAACATCTTCACCTACTATCCTCACACAGGAAATAATGGCCTTTAAGGACTGCACACTGCAGTTATCAAAATGGCCTACACAACATCTTCAACTACTATCCTCACACAGGAAATAATGGCCTTTAAGGACTGCACCCTGCAGTTATCAAAATGGCCTACACAAAATCTTGGCCTCATAAACATTTTCACAATAATCCAAACTGCAGTTTTATACTACGCTGTACCCACAGCGAAAAATCCGTCGACATTTTGACTTCAGCACTGCGCAGGCATTTCACACTTCCCAAAAACACTGTCTTGACCTACCCGGTCAAACGCCCAGAACACTCTCTCCAAATCACACACTATAACACGCTCAACACAGTCACGAGACTTTCCCACTGTTCAACACAACTCAGTCAATCAATCATCTGCGGGCTAGCCGCGAGCTATTCTCACCCCGCTCAAAACATTACAGAATAAATATATCTCACCCTTGAGATGATCAGCGTTTTTCCACGCTATCTGTAATCTATATCTCGAAACTACCACGAGATATTTTCAAAACAATTCAATAGCCAACAAGCACACAAGTGCTCCAACTCAGAATCTATCTTGACTACTAATTTACGTCCCTTACACCAGTTCTGTTCTTAACAGTGGGTGACTCAACAAAGAACATCCTTCAGTCTACTTTCACTCGGTTCTTTCATCAGGGCCCTGACTCACACAACCTTACCTAAACTCGTGCTGTTGTTCGCCGTCTAGCGCAAACTTCGGGACACTCACACACTTTTTATCTGTTTCTGTCGTTTAATGAAGCGGATCCCAGCTCTGCAGATTTGTTTGTTGGTTTCATCAAAATGGATCCGGGGAGCGTCTGCTTCTGGCGATAGTTATTTCAGACTAAAGTTAGTATCACTTGACTCACGAGGTAAGAATTAGGCTTAAACGGGCATACAGTGTCAGAACACGAGGTTTCCCTTAATTAGGGAGATGACCGGTGGGCAACTTCTCTCAACAGATAATCTAGGTTCACCACACACTTTGTCAACAATGTCGGAAAGTTAATGTTTTAGATTTCTGTAATTTTTCTCGCCACAAAGTAGCCTCAACACAGAGTTCGAGGAGAATATGATCTGCCTCAAAGGCCCAGTATAAACATTTATTCTTTTAAAAAAACCTGTTAGTTGGATTGGTATTCTGTCTATCTCTGAAGGCAGACGCACAGTCAGACAGGTGGTACTTGAAAAAACCCACGTAGTTAAAGATATAAAATGTTTATGTTTCTCACAGGTATGTCTCTGTACTAAACGCCGGCAAAATTTGGGTTACCCCAGTATTCACTGAATAAGGAAAAACACATATGAAATATTTTACATATTATGTAATCAATATAACTTACGTTTTGAACTGCAAGCATGAAGCTTGACTTGACGTTTAAACTTCCCGTGAAATAAGTTATATATATATATATATAAAAATCCATCATCATGAATTAGGAATACATACTTATTCCGTCAACACACATGAGGCATCTAGCATTTATAAGTTAGTTTTAAAGTATATTCTCTCGTCTGATTATTTAGCAGTAAAATTAAATTCCTTAATAGCCGACTGAGTTTAAGCTAGAAATTATAATTTATGTTTTCCACTGTAACTCGTCACTATCAAATAATACAGACTATATAAATTAAGCACTCTGCACCAAATCTAACTAATGAAATATGAAATAAGCGATTAACACTTAATCACTTCACAAAATATTAGATACTTAATACATTTACCTCAACACAGAACTACAGGTGGTCGCACAACTTTAGAATCATACGCTGATATATTTATTGAAGTCTAGAAGTTCGACAAATTGTCGAAACAAACTGAGAAACTTCGCTATACAGCTTATTCTATTCACGAGCAACCTGTCTACTGCGAATTTGGAGAATGAATGAAAATAAAGTTTCAAACTCCGGTAAATATCTTAAACCAGGACAAAGGGGTCCCAACTTATTTCGCAAAACGAAATAATCTCCCCTTCTCATTCTTAAACACCTTACATAAACTAGAAGACTACCATGAACTGACACTCGTGCGTTTTCACACCTCACGCTGACCAGAGCCAACAGTGAGTGCCTTGTCAGCTGGGATTTCTAGACAAATGTCTCAAACTGCGCCGAGGAGATGTCGGTTATCGCGCCTCACCTGAGCGCTCAGCCGATGCAACTCGTTGTGGCAGGTGAAAATGCAGACAGAATGTCGCCTATAGGTCTGGCGAAAGCAAATATTCACAGTTTCGTCCACTGACACCTAATGCAATAGAATGCATTTTAACGCTCTCTCTCGCGTACAGAGACTGACACGTTATGTCATAAATGCGTTTACCAGTATGAGAAAGAAAACAGTAAAGTTGAAAATGGGGAAGAAAATATTTTTCGCAAACGAATGGATGCGAAAAATACAGGAAAAGGGTAAAGAGCGATAATAAAATAGAGGACACGGGTGAAGAAAAGAAGAGTATATAGAGAATTTAATGATCATAACTCTCTGTGACAATATCTATATTAAATATATGGATTCATACGTGTGCACTCCTATCTATAATAACTGAATCAACTAGGAATTTGTAAAACAATAAAAAACAAATTTAATGATCAATTATTATGTAACATTTAAAAATAAACAAGGTTATGTTTCGATGGGGTGCAAAAATATTATGTTATCGTCATCGATACTTGATGGAAAATAAATGTTCGTTGCCGTGTATTGCCTGATTAATAAACATTTAGCTGAAAATCGAAGAGCACTGCTGCTGTTGTTCGTCAATTCGTCTCTCTGTGATAAAGGGCACGCTGTTGTCAGTGCTAGTATCTTCACAGGCGCGTCAGATGTAGCCTCCAGTGTCGACAATCAGTTTTATGAATCACAGGCTCGTAGCAAGAATGGTCTTGTAGACTCGAACCACGAACCCAAACTAGTTGGGAACTCTAGACTTCTTGCTCAGTATAATAGTCTTGGCAACTTGATAAAGATGCCTCGAACACAAGTCTGGGGTATTATTTTTAGTTATAGTCCCTCTGTCACATTTGTGAGTAGGTTCTGTGGGAGGCCGGTTTCCGTATTAACAGGTAAATCTTCCTTGCTTTAGTGTTCAGAAGGTGTTCCGATACATGCTTTGTCCGGCCCTATAAGGTCAGAATCCTAACTATATTCTTTCCAGGCTTCAGTCCGAGCTGTCTTTTTGGCGATTATGGAATGCAGTGTGTTTTAGCCTACGAATTTGCTACGTTATATTTCTCTTTTCCTCCAAGCCTCCACGTGGCATTTTCTGACAAAACTTCCACTCGAAACGAATATCTATTTCCTGCTCTCAATTGATCCAATCCCTGAGCTAGAACGTAGTGGGAAGGGGCTGTAAATATTACTTTCACCCTCATAATGTAAGGTATTCTATTAATAGCATGTCATACAAAATGAAGAAATAAATGGAGAGAGAGAGAGAGAAAGAGGAAGAACAGGAATTAAAGGACACGACCAAAATATCGTCACAAGGATACCCGGGAAGTACACAAGGCATTAAAACATGGTAATTGGCTCCTGATTATCGATTCCATATGCAGAACATGGGAAGCGAGAACCCATCTACTGCCATGGACCCCCGGGCAACGCTAAGTCCTCCATTGTCTTAGTGGAAATAGTAAAAATTAAATTGGTGTCAGTAATTGCAACGCAAAAGAGCCAGAATAATGCAGACCTAGATAACCTAAAAGAAGTGCTCCACAAACTATGTCGACGATTCAAAATATTTTTGATACAATGGATTCCATCTCAATGTAGAATCTCGGGCGTTGAAGAGGCTGCCAGAATGGCAAAAAAAGGTTGAAAGGTATCTCTGCCTGATACAAGCACAAGCTTTGAAGAGGCAATGCGTTTTATCAGAATCAGAAACAGAGAGAAATGGGATATAGAGCATCCAGGCCACACACAAAATGATGCATATTACCAGCTCAGCAGAAGAGAACAAGTGGTAATTTTCAGATTCCGCACGGGCCACAACAGATTGGGATGCCATCTATTCAACATGCTAGTTACTACCGATGAGTTTAAAAATGTGGCACTGATAAAATGGCTGCTGAACATCTGCTTCAAAAATGCCCAACATATGTGGATCAGAGACAACACATATGGCCGTCGCCAGTACCAGTCCTGGAAATAAAACTCTATGTAGACGCAAATAGCCTAAAGCTGACCATTGCTTTCTTTGAAAATATTCAAGTAGACGTCTGTGGGTGTACGGACTAAGAACCAATAGCGGGAAAGTTATGTGAGCGTCAAGAAATGTAACGATAAAAAACTGCTGTCCCCACGATGTAAAGGTGTGCAGGGGAAAAATTTTGCCGATAAGACGACTTGTGTGGCAACCCTCTTTACTATCACATGGAGAGATAAGACACTAAAACAAAATGGTAAAGGTGGTCCCTGTGAAGCTGGGTTCCAAATTTTTGCCCTAGGGTGGAGCTACCATCCCCACTAACCACTTCTTGATTGTAGGCACGCCCATTTTTCATCTCTTGTCTAATTTTCGGTCGCTGCTAGCATGTAACTTTAATCTGACAAGTTAAGTCCCCTTTGCTCCCGCGAAAGTGGCCAGCGGAGATGAAAGGTCCTTTAATGCCGGTAAGAGTGTCTTTGTGACGCGTCCGCAACGCTCCTCGATTGGCGGCAAAATTTTCCCCAGTGGTTTTTTATTCCAGGGAAAGTCTGGTAAGCTCGTAGCTCCAGAGCGGTCACTTTGTTACGCATACCCTCTTATAGTTTTCCGGCACAGGCAGGAAAGTAACCTGGAATTGTTACGCTGTTTCTTCAGGCTCTGTCCAGGTGGTCAGATACCTGTGGCCGATTTCTTGTATATAATGAGTCCCCTTCTTTTAGTCCCTGGAACTTTTGTCGTGAGGAGGCATAGATCTTGTTCAGTTTACCGTTCCTTTTAGTGTGGGAAATTCTTCACAATTTTGGTAAGAATCCTTTAGTAACTTGATAGTTGTGAATTTTTCTTGGGTCAAACTTAGTCAGTTTAAGTTCATTTAGAGTGGGTTCTAGCATATATTTGTTTGCGGCCATTACCCAACAAACACTAAGAAGCTATAGATAGTTTTTTTTTCTTCTAAAGGAACCTATGTTTGTATGCCACTTGATTTTTTCTAAAGCCAACTGTACGGTAACTTTAGAGGCTCACGAAAAGCCCATCTAGACGAATTGTCTCTATCATAACATGTACATACATTTGAATTGGATCACTAAATGGGATCTTTTTAACCCAGAGTTTAATGTAAACAATTTTTACTGGACTCTCGTGTTCAGTCAGAGAGTTTGGTTTTTGTCCTTAACAATAGTGTAACTATTTAATTTGATTTATTGACTACTATGTGGATGTATTTTTTTTTACTCATATAGAGATTCGCAAATAAATAGCCGTAATGTCCGTATATATATATATATATATATATATATATATATATATATATATATATATATATATATATATATATATATATATATATATATATATATATATATATATATAGATATATATATATATATATATGTATATATATATATATATATATATATATATATATATATATATATGCATGATATTTTGTGTAACATTAACGACGCTAGCGGCTAAGATATTTTTGACATGTTCCATTTCCGCGATATCTGCCTTCATCTGACAGACCAGCGGGACCCCAAACAGTCCCATAGCAGATACTGCCGTAAGGGAGTGGAGTGTTTGTGCAAAGATGAAACAGCAAGAACAATGGTTGGGCCAGTCGATTTCCTATTGCTGATCGCTCAGACACGTAAATTACCTACGTATGCAGGGCCTGCCTGAGGCACATTCCAAAGTTTCCTCCGAATCCGTGCCCAACGCAAGGTATTGACAGATTTGAAACTAATTCTGGAAAAGAACAAGTTTTAACTGTAAAATCAGCTGACATAATTGAGTACGTGCTGTTTTAAGAAATGGAAGCGTTCAAGCCTATTCTTCCATTTGACAGTAGAAAACCACTAAAATGCTTTAATCCCTTGAATATGATATTCGACGCTGGCTATGGATAGGACACACCCTGAGTAAACCTGTTGATAGCATTACAAGACAGTCCTTGTTCTAGAAGTCCCAACGTAAGAGAGTAGAGGGACAAAGAACACACAGAGAAGGAAACTGGAGACACACATGCAGGGATGAAGATGATATGCAAAGATACTGAGCGGATGACACGGGACAGACAGGCTTGGTTTAAGTTTGTTATAAAGGATTTAGCTCCTTAAGGAGCTGAAGGGTGATGGTGATGATTATAATGGTGATGATTATAATGGTGATGATTATAATGGGGATGATTATAATGGTGATGATTATAATGGTGATGATTATAATGGTAATGATGACGACGATGATTAATCGATCAACAATATTATGAAATGTATGTATAGCAATTAAAATCTTCCTGACTATTTCAGTGATCGTAGCATCAGAAGAGATGAGCTTCTTGAAGCTAAATCTAATTAAAAATCTGCAATCAACAATGCTAAAGACCTATTTAACAGTTTGGCAATCATGACAGTTGAACGCGAAATAATGAAGAACTTAGATTTGGGACTTTCAGTTGAACGATTTTGCGGAACAAAAAGGAAAGAAGATTAGTCCTTAATCATACCGGTGAGATGTACACGTTCCTTTTAACCAACGTGATATTTATAATAAAACCGCACAATGTTTGTAATACGGTATATAGTTTTGTTGTTATTTATATATTCATGGTAAGTAAATAATATAAGAAAACACTAAGTTAAATTACGTGTTATTTCAGTCGTCCATGTAATAACCCCGTCGAAATTTCCAACTGGGTCCTACATTTCTTAATGCCGACCCTGTACATACTGAACAGCCAGTGTTGCTTTTGATTATTAAAGTCACAAAATTATATTTAAAATGTCATCCAAGACTGAACGTGAAGATGTCAATTAGTGAAAGAGGTAGTCACTGTTTTATCATAGTTTTCATTTACAGCGTGGGCTGTTGATCGATGTTTTTATGGTCACATACCAAGTTGACCCTGCTCAGGGCGTCGAGGTTCGGGGGTGCCAAATGGTGGAAGCTGAAGAAAAAAACAACGTACACTTCTGTAACTAGTCCTGACCCTTCATACGTCCGAAGTTGTCCCACAACACATAATAAAACACCACAACATTTGTACAGATAAACATAAATTTGTATTTCAAATATCCGTTGTTAGTGACAGGGTAAAGACAAATAACGCTAGCCACTGGCGAGGAGGTCTGACTGGGCTCTTGCCTGTAAAATTTTACATTAGCTTCAAAACACGGTCGTAGAAGGCAGCTCAGGTCATTATGCGCTGATTACGATGAAATTAGTTGAAACTCGAGCTTGTATTTGCGGTTTTGTAATTAAATGAAAATGTGAGACCAAGAAACGACAAATAAACCTACCATTATGTGACGAAATATATATTCGCACTTTCGTCTTTCTTGGTTTTCAGTATTTTTTCCCGTCTATATTTTCTTGCATTCATTCACTTTTTTCAATCCCTTTTTCTTGACAGAATTCTTTCTCCGACCCCCTTTTTCCTGTTAGTTACTTTATGCTAAAGATAGTTCTAGTCTATGAGAACATATCATATTGCGGAATTTATTTTCATCTACCTAACACAATAAAACGTATGCCTCTAGTTCTAATCAAGATCTAATGAGACCGAACTTTTGAGTCTATCAGATATATGTGAAAACAGACAAAAATTAGAACTACACACCGATTTTGTCTAATTTAATATTTGATTGGATGGGGGCAAGAATTCTTAGTATTTCTAACAGTGCAATAAATATTAGTGTTAATTATTAATCAGAATCGACCTCACTGCACTCAGAAAAAACCCATAGGTGCTCAGTCTCCCTCAGCAAATGTCGAAGAGTATGAATGCTAATTGTACCTGTAGCACGCTGGTTGTACATACGATGGAAGCATCCTCTCTCACGTCCATCTCTGCTGTCCCAACTTTGATGCCAAACTCCAACAGTCTCAGCCTTGTTGATTCATCCATTGCAGTGTCATTATCTAGCAGGCTATCATTAATTGCCCTTAGTATCTCTCCGATATCCGGTGTCCTCACTAAGGGTGCTATCGAGGCCGGCCTGTCAGCTCTCTCATTGCCAAGTACACCTGCATGACCAGAACAGTAGATCCATACCAGTTCTTGGAGACTTGAGGATTCTATTGATGTTTTCCATTCCTGCCGCAGCTGTCCGTTCTGAACTTTCTGAAACATGGCCTGAGAGTCTGACAAAATAACTGCCCTGGTTGGTGGAATTTCAGACAGCAATCTCAGTTCTGCGGTAACTGCCTCTACCTCCATTCTCATGCTGGAGGTTGTTGTCATGTAGGCTCCACTCTGTTCAGCAACGACCCTGCCCTGTATTCTCGCAGAGAAGCCCCACCTGAATTCTCACCACGCACTACAGACACATCAGTATACACAATGGCGTCATCATCCCCAGCATGATCACTTATCAGCTGCTTAATCTCTAGCTCTGCTTTTCCAATTCCCCACGCTCTGTACTCTCTGCCGAAGCTAATGATGACCTGCTGGTAGTTTATCCAGTTCTCCCCTGACTTACTCCACTCTTCCCTTTTGGATATATTTTAAACCCTGGTCACCTGACCAATCGTAGCCTCTGCATGTACCATCCATGACATCCCCTTCTTTATTCTCGCTTTGGAAAAAAAAATTACACCAGAACAAAACACCGTATCTGCTTCACATAAGCTAAAGCAGCAGGAACTGAAGAAAGTCACATAGTATCGACCAATTTATATGCGGTGTAGCAGTAGAAGCAATCCGCACTTCATAGGTGCCACAGCTTAACTCACAGCTATGTGCTTAAGGAAGAAATCCAACTTCATTACGTTGCCGCCCAGGTGCATGTGGAAAAGTTTTGTTTTTTTCATTTCTAAGGAAAAGAACGTTGCAGAACTTAACTATAGTCAAAATAATTTTATCTACTGCTTGTTAAATTTAATTTCACTTATGGAAGCCAACAACACAAAAGCACATGATTTCTGCTGGGGGTCAACTGAAATGTAAGCAAAAGAAGAATACTAGAACAAGTGATGTTTGGATATCTTGCTATTTGATATATGTTAGTTAATCTATGTTATGTTAGGAGCACTATTTCGAGTAATAAACAGTATACGCCAAATTAGGAGCACTATTCCGAGTTATAAACAGTATACGCCAAATTAGGAGCACTATTTCGAGTAATAAACAGTATACGCCAAATTAGGAGCACTATTCCGAGTAATAAACAGTATACGCCAAATTAGGAGCATTATTTCGAGTAATAAACAGTATACGCCAAATTAGGAGCATTATTTCGAGTAATAAACAGTATACGCCAAATTAGGAGCATTATTTCGAGTAATAAACAGTATACGCCAAATTAGGAGCATTATTTCGAGTAATAAACAGTATACGCCAAATTAGGAGCATTATTTCGGGTCAAAGTCCCCCGTCTGGAATCTGCGGGGTAAATGAGAGGTAGAGGGACACAAAAGAACACGCGGAGATTTGACCTGAGAACGGAAGACCAACTTGAGCATGACATGGAAAGACCTTGAGCTGATGAAACAGGACAGAAGGACGACGTACATTTGTTGAAGGCCTATGCTCATTGGGAGCTGATGGGTAACGACGATAAAGATGATGATGATGATGATGATAATGATGATGATGATGATGAAAAATGACATACTTTTCTGAAGAAAAAAAAATTGGCCATAAAATTATGCATTCGTTTTAAAAAGTAAGTGGCGAATGGGGATAATTGTTGGCTTGAAAACCGTCGACTTCCGTTAAACCAGGGGGCGGAATCCGCTAGATCGCGTTTACAGGTAAATCGAAGGGGTTAATTGGTAGATGGTTAGATTACGGAAGGCGAAAAAATAATTTTAGCAAGGCATTTTAAAGCGTGGCTTCACCAGATGTAAAAGTACGAGGAAGCCATCCTTTTCGTCAAGAAAGGTAATACTGAGACGAATGTTAAAATATTTAATTTTACGACTGAAACTGATTTTCCACTTAACTCTGAAGACATGATTTTATCAAGGTAGATCTTTGGCAAGATGAGTGTTTTAAAAGTACTGTAGATTGTCACTGCTCCTGTATTGCCTACCACTGCGTTAAACGGTTCTTAGAATTGATAAGTCACTGGTAATACCGTTACGATTTCGTCATAAAAGTTGATCCTGGACTTGGGTTACGTGACAAATATCGAGTACGAAAAAAATTTCATTGCAACCTGTCACTCCAGAAATAAGACTTCTTCGATTTTTTTATTTTTAAACTGTGAACTTTGTCAAAGTAAACACTATTATAAGTGGATCTGGTTTCAAGACACGGGGAAGGCCGAGAGGAAGATGGAAGGACAATTTCACAGAAATCCTGCTATAGTCCGTTCGGAAATTCGTGCCCACAGAAAGCGTCAATTTTCTCCAAAACTGTTTGTTGTATGGACATGAATTTTTGCATGCAGTCTTAGATTTTCCATGCAGTTATTAATATATTTTTTGCCCTTACAAAACTCATGTCATGTTCGAATTTTCTTCTTTACGTTATATAAAAAAACTCTCACTGTTGTCTGGGTTAATTTTTAGTAGTTTTACCGGAAAGTTACAAGATCCGTTCAAAAATATTTTTTTTTGGTTTGAATTAGTGTAGTGACTACATGTCCGCACGAGTGCGCACCTATTGTACACAGTCGCGAGTAACTAATTCAAACAAACAAAAATATTTTTGAACGGATGTTGTAACTTTTCTGTAAAACTACTAAAAATTAACCCAGACAACAGTAAGAGTTTTTTATATAACGTAAAGAAGAAAATTCGAACATGACATGAGTTTTGTAAGGGCAAAAAATATATTAATAACTGCATGGAAAATCTAAGACTGCATGCAAAAATTCATGTCCATACAACAAACAGTTTTGGAGAAAATTGACACTTTCTGTGGGCACGAATTTCCGAACGGACTATACAACACGAGCTCACAGCAGCCACTAGGCTCAAGTACGCAAACGTCAGCTTCCACGCCGCTTCATGGTAACAGTGAACGTCAAAATTGAAGTTAAGCAAGTAACACTGTTTTGTCTAGGGCTGTATTTGATTTTTTAAAAATAAAGTTTTGCCTCGTTATGGCGAGGTGCGTCCCGTTCAACCTAGTCGGTTATATTAGGGCGCATGTCCAAATATGAAAGATCTTTAGGTCTGATTGATTACGCTCGTGCAAAAATGAATATATAAGAAAATAAATAAATAAACGTGTTGCGCCTTTTTTTGCGCACCGCAATGTGTTCATGATAATGAACCATCGTGGTGCTCAACAAAAGCGTCGCTAGATTGAAATGACGTCAAATAAAATAATTACGTAGACGCTCGTGCAGAGTAACGACAGTTATCTTTTGGCAGTGTCTCCAGCCTTGAAATGTAGAAATGACGAGTAATCGAGTGCTTTTCATGGAATCAGAAAGAAACAAATAAAGACGTTATAGAAAACCAGGGTAGTGGAGTCGGAGTCGGGAGTCGGACAATTTTAGTGAAGCCGCAGTTAGAGTCGGTAAAAAAAATGTTTGAACTCCCGACTCCGAATTTTATCTCATACGACTAGTAAAAAACTGAAGTCGAAGACGGAGTCGTACTTCTAAAATTTCAGGAATCGGAATATTTTTGTCCGACTCCACAGTCCTGTGGAAAACAATTAAAGTTTTTAGTAAGTATTTTTAAAAGAATATTATTGATGTGGCAAAAACATGTTTCTCTAACGTCGAAACAAACTTGTTCTTCCATATGCTGTTCGTCCTATTTGTCCATGACTGCTATCGGATTTTCAATGTCAATGACACCAGTTTAGGAGCTTATGGATTATTTCTCACTTTATTTCAAGGGCCTTCTACAACTAATATTACCAGGCGTGAAGCTTGAAGTACATCACGTCCTCAAACGTAGGTGATAATTTTAACAGATACGCACCACTGGGACCTTCAAGTACGTCTTTTAAGGATTGATTTTTCTAAAATCCATTGAGAAAATATCTGGCGTTCTCAAGGCGGAGACTTCAGAACTACTGGATAAAAAAACGTGCACTAGAAACAGAAGGGAGAACTGTGGATAAGAAGAAGAGATTCACTTCATAAATCACAAACTACATCTAAAATTCGCTATTTCAAGAGCAGCATACACGTCTGCGACTCATACGTTATCGCTGTCTGACAGGTAGAACGACTTCTTCCAACCGGATTGCCGACGGAAATGTCCCCAGGAGGTGCCAATCTCAAGGTCTGAACGATGCGTTGATCAGGCTAATGTCAGCGTCTGTACAAATGGCTCTTCGTACAGCATGGCGGCAGGTGTTGCTTAATTACGTAAATAACTTGTAGTTGTTTCTCTTTTGTCATGTTATTTTGACTGTTGTTCTTTTTTAAATACTTTTTATTATCCCTTCTTCCCCTCTTCTGGTTATTAATTTACCCCCAGAAACAATAAGGAAATGGGGCAGACAAAGAATGAAATATGTAATGCATAATTAGTGAAAAAATGGGAATACTATACAGTATGTATGTTTTGAGGTCCACTGATGACATCACGCAATTATTGGCGTTTTGTTGTTGTTGTAAATACTGAAAAAAAAATGCAAGTAATTGAACGTAAATTAATAAAACTACTGCAGACAAATAATGATCCTTTAAGTAAAACAGTGTTTAATTATATAGGTGTTAACAAAGACGCGTCGTTGGATACATATTGCTAAATGTTTTAACAAATATCCCTCATTTTTGGCTTCATTTAAGTTCAAACAATTAAAAAAGAGATTAATTTAATGTAAAGTAAACACACAAATAACTTCAATTTTTATTTATGTTAAATATTTATAAAATATTGTTAAACGTGAGCGCAAATTCACACTAATTCAAGAGTTTCTTCTTCTTCTTTTTCGTTCGCCCTCAGACTTCTACATTAATGACTCAAATAAAGGCAGTAGTCAGCTCAAGGTTCCTGACATCTCCAAACAGTTTTTCGTTAAGAGAAGTATGTTGTTGCCGAATGCCACTCCGTTCACTACTGTAAGTGATAAGTCGTCATGTCTATTTGTTTACCCGTTCATTCCTGCTGGAAAAGGAGACGGGTGAGATAATATTAACCGACAATCATGTTGGAAAATGTCCGGTGTGCCCGAGATCAGGCTACGGATTAGCACTAAAATCGCCCAGCCAATTTGTTTAATCGCTGATAAGGCTGATGTGCCTTCCTCGACCAGATGGTGTAGTGGTTTTGATGGTATTGTATGATGGTGATAGTACTACGTGTGATGCATGAGGTCAGCTGTGAAGGCTCCTGAGATAATATGTAACTGTGAATTGTCAGAAGGCCCTTCTCGCTACCACTACGACCTCACACTTATCTTTTTTTTTCTTTCTAATGAATGTGGCTACGTTAAATGTCTAGGGTAATGATATGTAATGTGGTGTGATAGTTTATAGACACACACACAGATAGTTAAGAAGTCTAAAAATATTAACAACTGTTATAATACACTGAACTAACTCAAGTGTGTAAAAATTTTGATAGAAATTTTCTTACATTTATTTTGTTCTGGATCAAGTTTTATTTAGACCAGAACTTATAAAGATTTAGAAATTGGGAAAGAAATGCATGAAATTATTACATAATAAATGCAAGAGTGTACATATGTATGTTACTAGACTATTTAGTTTTATTAATGTTTATAGCAGTCATCTAATTGGGAGGATAGTTAATGGTTGTGCTGTTGGGGTGGCCTCATCACTCCAGTCTATATTGACTACACAGTGTCCAGTACATTGCAGGAATTTTATGGGATTGTTAGTAACTAAATGGAGTTGGTGAATTTCCAGCAGACCAAAGGCTCACTCAACTTCGAATAGGTAGCTCTGGTGCTGAAATCTGGTGGCCCCACCTCTCCGTGCTTGGGGCAATAATAGGCTGCTCTGACACAACGTTACTGCACGGATCCACTCTGGTAAAATCACCAACTTAGTTGACTCCGCCTTGGTGCCAACTGAAACTCACAGCTCTGCAATCAAAGTATTGGTTATGTGTCAAAATTCCATTCTCCAACCATGTCTGGACACAACACTACACAACAACAACACCATATAGACAGGTCAGATCTCTCTGACCAAACAGCACATTACCTTGGTGGTTTTCACATCGGATAAGCCCTCCCAGACTACAGTTTCTGAAATAGGTTCATTAGTTTCCTGCCCTATAATAGGATAGGTACTATGGTTCATTGTTCTCAACACTTGATCTGTCCTTCCTAAGCCTTGCTGGAGTTTATATATATTGTTTGTCCCTAGACCCTGAACTAGGGCGGGGGGTCTAGAGCAAATCCTTACTTGTTTGTAAGGCTAGATTTCGATATGGCAGTATCAAATCACTCGAAACATTAAACAATATTCAAAATATACAAAGAAATAATTTCAATCTTACCAGATTATGAATAAAGAACATAGAAATGCTAGCAAAACTCAGCTGAGCTGCTGGCTATAGTATGGCGTCCCTGAACTTATTTCAATTTATTTCATTTGGAAATCACCACACTTGAAATTTACTGTGTCTATCACTGGACAACTATTGAGGAATGGCCCCAAATGCGCGTCTGAGCGCCGATAATATGATTGTCTGTGGCCAATCACTGCCTTGTGTTTTTTCAATTCAAATTTCCTACACGAAAGTCTTTTCAGTCATTCTTCAGGCAAGCATTTTTTTTTATCTGTTAGTCCGTCCGTCTGGACTTGCGTTGTCACAAAAATGTACTTGATTTTTTGCACCAACCTATTCATCCCCTCTACAATTTTGCCTGAAAAGTTAGTTTTTTTTTAGCCACAGCTTCCACCAATTCCCCTTCTCTTTCATTCTAACAAGATTTGGACACTTGAGTCTTCAAGGTCGCGATTTTTTTTTGTGCAAATAGTGACATGTTTTGATTCAATGCAGTCTTTCGCTGATGTGAACAACAGTCTTTTGTCATTGTCTTCATTATTATCTATCCGTCTGTATAATTAAAAGCATATTATTTCACTGCTCAGAATGGGCCATCCGGCCAGCTAATTTTTATATTCCTAACATTAATATTAAGAAAAAGTTACTTTTTAAATTTTGTAATATTTCAAGCATCTGCGTTTAGCCGCTGAATTCAAATCAAAGGCTTGGTATCGCATAAGCGTCCCTTTCCGTACCTCGTGTCAATTTGGGGACGTGAATTTTCCTTTCCCCCCCCCCCCCCCCCCCCCCCCCCCCCCCCCCTCCTCCCCCCCCCCCCCCCAATTGCGTCTCCTTAGCCTTGCTAGTCTCACGCAATTTTTCAGTCATATTTTTTTCCTTTTGATCCGCCGTTCTCATCCCGTTCAAATGGTAACCGTTTTGACTTCCCGTCTAGCAAGTCAATTTTTATGGAGGGTGATGACCCGCGGTCAGGGCGATCATGTACTATCAGCAGCCTACGCATTATGTTTTTATCCTTACATGTTATCTTTGGAGGTATTTTAACGTTGTATCTCTGTTAATTTTTACGACAGATGGGTAAACGAAGAATTTTGTTTGCGCAAGCGTCGGGTAGTTAGATTAATCGCCTGCGCGACACATTTCTGGACAGACAAGAATGACATTATCGTTTCCGGTACACCTTGTTACAAAGACATTACTTTATATGAAAGTAATATGAAGATATTTGTAAACATTGCCGAGAGAGGATCGGATGTTTTTATTCCATATTTGGGAGACGCGCATTCCATATTTGGGAAACTTGCAGTAACGCACTGTGGCGTGAGGTTTTATTTGGCTCTAGGGTCAGTAGAGTACTGACAATTACAGAAATATAATTTCTGGAGAAAATGGTGAAGTCCCAGTGTTTGAGAGAACTACTGGTATCACTAATTAGTTACGGCTGTGAATGTTCTGATCTCGAAAAATTAGTAGAGAGGAGACCGACATAACTTGCCACCTCCGCTGTGTAACTAACTGTGATATTAAGACAAGGAAACAGATTTTACTTAACAATGATAAAATTGACAAGTTTTCAAATACAATTTCCTTATTATTTATTTAGTATATACACTATCTACTCTTGTGCTGAAGGGTGAATGTTGAAAAATGGAACGTAATGAATTTGTAAGTTTACATATGATTTACAAATATTTATATATATATAGACAACAAGTTTTCCAATTATAGGAACAAAAATTATATCAGCTGTGCTGTTATTCAATTATAGTACATGTATCAGATGTGCTGTTAATTACGTATAATTTATCAGCTATAATCTTATTATTGTCTCTTGCTACGCTAATTCACTTTCTCGTCACTGACACTAGCTTTTGCTCACAATGCTGACAGAAATGGTACTAATGTGTACTCATCTCTTAGAAGTTCTTGGTTTGGTTGACACAAAACCGGCTGAAAATCGTTCCTTTAGCCCACCCAAGACTGAGGGGGACTAAAGATGTAGATTCTGTGCAATCTCTATGCTCCTGCGGAGTTCCAGGCAGCTGGACTGACGACCCACGATCTCAGTTTTTATGACACGAATAAAACCCTCCAAGATTTAAACAGGCCAGATTTTGACTCGACTTAGCGAAGCATGCTGCAGGTCAATGCTCTCAGGCAAGCAATAAATCAGGTTGACAGCTCCTCTCACACAGTCGGTCGTCTCTGGCTTCGTGTTTGGTGTTGCGTGCCTTTGCATAAAATCTCGCCCGATTATATAGGTAGGTGAATGCTTAAGCAAAGCTTTTGGTTGGTTCCTGGCGGAGCAAGCTGATTGGTTTCCTGCAGTTTCGTCTTTTGCTCGTACAGCCTAATTTTATTCAGTTTTCGTCCGCCATCTTGCGTGAACAAGATGGCCACGACCCACATCCGAAAAAACAGGGCTTAAGTTTTTTCCTGGCGTAACTTCTTGTAATTTATTCCGGCTCAGGAACTGTGCGTTGATTGGCTGGGCTTTCGACATAGGGATTTAACAAAGTAGTGTGTTTACACAACTCGTTCCACGACATAGCCCCATCCTTTCCTAGCTGTGACCTGTCATAGCTGAAGTGTAAACACCTGCTGTAGTTAATCATTTTGCGTCTGTCCTTCCAGAGTAATAGGGTGTCGACTTAAAAAATCAGCTCCTACATTGTCTCTTCCCGGAATGTAATTCACGGTAAAGGAATAAGGCGCCAACACAAAGACATAACAAACAACAAACAAAAAAAAAAAACAATTTCTACAATCAATAATGCCTCTTACATTGGTTTGTATGGAAAACTTTAGATTGAAAGAAAAAAATTAAACACAAAAAAATAAAAACAAACAAAAAAAATAAATAAAAAAATCTGGCTCAAAAAAAAAAAAAAACAAAAAAATAAACAAACAAAAAACACAAAAAGGGATTGGAAAAATAAAAAAAAAACCAATTCAATCGCACAAAAGAATCACTAAACAGAACAAAAAAACTAAACAGTAAGGAACAAAATGACAAGATTAAGTGCTGGTTATTATGTGTTCTATATAGATTATGATACAGTAGATAGAAAACGCGGACAAGTAAGGATATAACATAGAGATGTATTGAAACAAACACTAAGAAATAGATAAGAAACAAGGAGTAGAACTAGACAAAAATAAAACAGTGAATTAACACAATTGAAAGTTGATAGTGTATTGGACGCTCGTTTTATTCAGCAAAAGCGACAAACAAGTAGTAAACGCTCATAGAAGTAAGTGTGTGCAAAACAAAAAAAAAAAAAAAAAACCAAACAATGAAAACAAAACAAACGCAAAAACACAAATAAAAAAAAAAAAACTCTACACAAAAAATACCAACGCTTAGAGTGGAAAAGTCATAGTGATAGTAATGTGTACATTTCAACATGAAAACAATTTAAAACCAAACAGAAGTCAACAACAAAATGGTCAAACAGTACAAATGTTTTTTAAAAGTTGATATTATAATTTTTAAAAATAAAACAAAACAAAAAACCCACAACAAAAAAAAATAAAAAAAAAAAACAAAAAACAAACCAAACAAAAAAAAAAAAAAAAAACAAAACCAAAACAAAAAAAACCACACAAAACAAAAACAACCAAACAAAAAAAACCAACAACCCCCCCCTAAAACCCCACACCCCAACACAAACCAATAAAAATAAAGCCCACCCCATCCCAACCTCACAACAACCAACCCAACACAAACACCCCCCCAAACCAAACAACGCACCCCAACCCACCCACCCCCCGCCCCCCCCGCAGCACACAAAACCCCGCCCACCCCTCCACCCCCCACCCCCACCCCCCCCCCCCATCGTCTATAGAAAAATTAGTCTTAGTTCTAGGGGAGTTTCGACTTAAGGGGAGAAGGTACGTGATTTAGCTTTAAATGTTTCCCAATCTAAAAAAATAGTACTAATCTCATACACATCAGGAGGGAATAGTAAATTATATTAAGATATACAGGTTTACATCCTAAAAAAAAAATTAAAAAAAAAAGTAATTATATAATGGCAATACACAGTAAATTCGTATGGGTAGGGATAAATGTAAAACAGTAGAAAAACTCATACCAGGTGGCGTTTACCGAGAAGAAAAAACCATCCCTCCCCTAGCACATCACTTCAACTCCCCACTTCATCAACCTAGTAGCACTGCTAAACGGAGAATTTATACGAGACCTGTGAGCTGGTGTCAAACAACAAAGAAGCCCCCCGTTTACAGACTTAGTGTCGCCGTCTGGAGTCGGTCCCCGCCGAATTTAGCCCGTGCGTCGCAGGGGGGCCGCTACGAGCGGGGGGCTACAGGTGGGCGGGGGGGCGGGGGGGTGCGGGAGGGTGGGGGGTGGCTCGGGGAGTGGGGCGGCGGGTCATATAGGTGGGGCCGTATGGGGATGGCGGGATGTGGGGGCGGGGTGAAAGGGTGGGTAGGGATGTATTCACGGGGGGCGGGCTACAAGGGGGGCACGGTGGATTCGGGGGGGGGGGGCGGGGGGTGGGTGCTGGGGGGGGGGGGGGGCGGGGGGGGGGGGGGGGGGGGTGGCGGTGGGTGCCCTGGGACACATGGGGGGGGGGGGGGGGGGGGGGGGGGGGGTCAAAGGCATCTGGGGGGGGGGGGGGGTGGGTCGGGAGGGAGGGGGGGGGTGTGGGGCGGTTAGGAGGTTGGGAGACGGGGGGGGCATCGGGCGGGCAAGGAGGGGGGGCGTGGCGGGGGGGGCAGGGGGGGGGGGGTGGGGGGGGGTGGGGGGGGGGGGGGGGGGGGGGGGGCGGGGGGGGTGCGTGGGGGCGGGGGGGGGGTGCGGGAGGGAGGAGTGGGGGGGGGGGGTGGGGGGGGGGGGTGGGGCGGTGGGAGGTGGGGGAGTGGGGGGGGGGGGTGAGGGGGGGGGGGGGGGGGTGGGTGGGAGGGGGGGGGGGGGGAGGGGTGGGGGGTGGGGGTGGGGGGGGTGGGGGGGGGGGGCGGGTGGGGGGGGGGGGGTGGGGGGGGGGGGGGGGTGGGGGGGTGGGGGGCGGGGCGGGGGGGGGGGGGGGGGGGGTGGGGGGGGGGGGGGTGGGGGGGGGGGGGGGGGGGGGGGGGGGGGGTGGGGGGTGTGGGGGGGGGGTTGGGGGGGGGGGTGTGGGGGGGGGGAGGGGGGGGGGGGGGTCGTGGGTGGGTGGGTGGGGGGGGGGGGGTTGGGGTGGGGGGTATTGGGTTGGGGGGGGGGGGGTGGGGGTGGGGGTGGGGGTGGGTGGGGGGGTTATGGGTGGGGGTGGGGGGGGGGGTGTGGGGGGGTGGGGGGGGGGGGGGGGGGGGGGGGGGGGGGGGGGGGGGGGTTGGGGGGGGGGGGGGTGGGGGGGGTGGGGGGGAGGGGGGGGGGCTGGTGTTGTTTGTCGGGGGGGGGGGGTAATTTTGTGGGGGGGGGGTTGGGTACACTTAGGGGGGGGGGGGGGGGGTTGGGCTGGGGATGTTAGGGGGTAGGGGTTTAGGTGTTTGGTGGTGGGGTAAGGGGGGGTATTGGAGGGGGGGGGTGGGGGATGTTGGGGGTTGCTGGGGGGGGGGGGGGGGGGGCTGATGGGTGGAGGGGGGTGTAAGGTGGGGGGGATGGGTTGGTGGGTTGGGGGTGGGTTGGTGGGGGGGGGGGCGATTTATTGGGGGGGGTTGGGAGGTTGTGGTATAGTGGGGGGTGGGGGGGGGGGGGGGGGGGGGGGGGGGGGGTAGGTAAGTTGGGGGGGGGGGGGGGGGCGGAGGGGGGGTGTTTGGGCGGGGGGGGGGGGGGGGGGTGGGGGGGGTAAAATGGGGAGTAATTAGGGGGTTGGTGGGAGGTTGGGTTGGGGGTGGTGGGGTGGGGGTGGGTGGGGGGGGGGGGGGGGGGAGGCGGGGGGGGGGCGGGGGGGTGTGGGGGCGGGGGGGGGACCTTGGGGGGGGGGGGGGGGGGGGGGGGGGGGAGGGGGGGGCGGGGGGGGGGTGGGGGGGGGGGGGGGGGGGGGTGGTGGTTATGGATTCAGGGGGGGGGGGGGGGATGGGGGGGGAGGGGGGGGGGGGGGGCAGGTAATTTTCAATGGGGGTAAGTTATATCGGGGGGGGGACTTGGTGGGGGGGGGGGGGGGGGGGGGGTTTTGGATTGGGGGGGGGTGGGGTTCACCAGTTGGGATGACAATTGACCTATGTGATCTTAATGGGGGGGGGGATGAAGGGGGCTGGGGGGGGGGGGGGGGGGGGGTGTTGGACTTGCCGGGATGGGTGGGGGGTGTGACCGAAGGGGGGGGAACCATTGATGGGGGGGAGTTCGTGGCCAGGGCTAGGATGTCGGCCAAGCCGAAGGGGGTTGGGGGGGGGTGGTGGGGGGGGGGGGGGGGGGGGGGGGGGGGCGGGAGGATGGGGGGGGGGGGGGGGTGATCTGGGTCGGTGGCAATTGTTCATGATGGGGGGGGCGTGGGGTGGGGGTGTGGGGGATGGGGGGTTTTGGGGGGG